>SJYX01004318.1:12500-21233 GCA_006410675.1 Oreotragus oreotragus | reverse complement strand
GGCTGTCTTTTCACCTTGCTTATAGTTTCCTTTGTTGTGCAGAAGCTTTTAATTTTAATTAGATCCCATTTGTTTATATTTGCTTTTATTTCCAGTATTCTGGGAGGCGGATCATAGAGAATCCTGCTGTGATTTATGTCGGAGAGTATTTTGCCTATTTTCTCCTCTAGGAGTTTTAATCCAGTTTGAGTTTATTTTTTGTGTGTGGTGTTAGGAAGTGATCTAGTTTCATTCTTTTACAAGTGGTTGACCAGTTTTCCCAGCACCACTTGTTAGAGAGATTGTCTTTACTCCACTGTATATTCTTGCCTCCTTTGTCAAGGATAAGGTGTCCGTATGTGTGTAGATTTATCTCTGGGCTTTCTATTTTGTTCCATTGATCTATATTTCTGTCTTTGTGCCAGTCCCATACTGTCTTGATGACTGTGGCTTTGTAGTAGACCCTGAAGTCAAGTAAGTTTATTCCTCCAGTTCCATTCTTCTTTCTCAAAATTGCTCTGGCTATTCGAGATTTTTTGTATTTTCATACAAATCTTGAAATTATTTGTTCTAGTTCAGTGAAAAATACTGCTGGTAGCTTGATAGGGATTGCATTGAATCTGTAGATTGCTTTGGGTAATATATTCATTTTTACTATATTGATTTTTCCAATCCATGAACATGGTATATTTCTCCATCTATTAGTGTCCTTTAAGGTTTTGTATCAGATTTTCATTCATACAGATGCTTAATGATAGCTAAAGAAAAAAAAATTGAATTAGTGTCTTTTAATATTCTGACTCTTTTATTTTTTAATATCTGACTCTCTGTGACCCCATGGACTTTAGCCTGCCAGGCTTCCCTGTCCATGTAATTTTTCAGGCAAGAATACTGGAGTAGGTTGCCATTTCCTCCTCCAGGAGATCTTTCTGAACCAGGGACTAAACCCACATTTCTTGAGTCTCCTCACTGGAAGGCAGATTCTTTACCACTGTACCACTTGGGGAGCCCAACAATATGTGGACTCAGTCTATTTCAAATATGTTGCTACCAAATTTAGCTGTATTTTGAAATGCTAAATATTATAAATTGTCTAAAAGGCAATTACAAATCTCTGCCTTACATCTTTACCTGAAAATGTTTTATCTAGGAGTATGGTTTATTTTTGTGTTTATTTTAAAATGGAAATTGGAATCAGCCACTTAAATTATTTAGTCACCATAAATAAAAATGTGTTAAATAGTCACTGAAGTTGTTTTTAAGAACTTTATTAAACATAAAATGACAAGGCTATTTCTTCACTCAACTGAGAATCCATGCTAAACTTTGCCCTATTGCAATGAAAATGACCATACACTAGTTCACAAAACAGCATTTTTTCAGAAACTTTACTGGGTCAATTTTAGTCTGTCTTTGGATATTGCAATGTAATTGTATATATTTATTTATTTATATGGGGTTTCCCAGGTGACACAGTGGTAAAGAATCTGTTTGCCAATGCAAGAGACCCAGGAGCCAAGAGTTCAATCACTGGGTCAGGAAGAGCCCCCGAAGGAAGAAATGACAACCTGCTTCAGTATTCTTGCCTAGAAAATTCCATGGACAGAGAAGCCTGGCTATGCAACCATGGGATTGCAAAGAGTTGGACACAACTGAGTGACTAAGCAAATTTTATTTATATAAATTAGAAAGTATATAATATTAATATATAAATGTCAAATGCATTTAAGTATATTGAAAATTTTTGTATAAATATATTGATATGAATATATCATATGATATATAAATATATTTTCATATATGTAAAATTGGGCTTTTATACATAACCCTGTTGGTAAATAGATAGCTCAGTTGGAAAAGAATCTGCCTGAAATGCAAGAGATCCCAGTTAGATTCCTGGGTCGGGGAGATCCACTGGAGAAGGGATAGGCTACACACTCCAGTATTCTTGGGCTTCCCTGGTGGCTCAGCTGGTAAAAAATCCACCTACAATACAGGAGAGCTGGGTTCAATCCCTGGTTTAGGAAGATACCCTGGAGAAGGGAAAGGTTACCCACCNGAGATCCACTGGAGAAGGGATAGGCTACACACTCCAGTATTCTTGGGCTTCCCTGGTGGCTCAGCTGGTAAAAAATCCACCTACAATACAGGAGAGCTGGGTTCAATCCCTGGTTTAGGAAGATACCCTGGAGAAGGGAAAGGTTACCCACCCAGTATTCTGGCCTGGAGAATTCCACGGACTGTATAGTACATATATATATGATATATAAATTATATTTTTCACATTATATAATAAAGTGCTTCAGAAAACTAGAGTTATAAAAGAGTTAAAAGATAACTAATACAACTTTGGTTAGTATTATTGCTTCTTAAATTTCACGTTATGTTGTTCAGGCTCTAAGTCATGTCCGACTCTTGTGACCCTATCGACTGCAGCACTCCAGGCTTCCCTGTCCCTCATATCTGCCATCTTAAGAGGAAATAATTGACTGGATTTTTAAGCAACAGATTTTACAAAAAACAATATCCTCACTGAACAAAACTTTGTAAATGAAATTTTTTTTGATGCTGTTATTTACCTTGAAATTCCTCCAAAGCCCAGAACCATACTTGACACAAAGAAACAGCTCAATAAAAATGTAACAGATAAAGAAGAAAATAGAAGTCTCAATACTATCAACTGAAAGTTTGTTAACGATAATTTTCATCATTGTTTCTGATGTGATATCTTCGTATATACTTTCAGGTAATTTTTGCTATTAAGTAATTTAGTTTTCATATCTGAAGGTGTCTACTGCTATTTTTTTTTTTTTTTTAGTTCAGAATAATATCTTTTAAAATGCTTAGCTTTCAATAAAATACCCTGGAATGTTAGTTCATCTTTATTCAAAACAATCTGATGATCCATGTAGATGGTGCTAAAAGCTTCTTGATTCATTTATCTCAAACAAGTGCCCAATTACCTGAGTTAAGTCAGTAAAATTTGTTGCTTGGTTGATTTCACTCCTGACTTAAAATGGTCTATTGTCATGTTAGGTAGACACAACCAGTTTTATTTTCCACTTTCTGTATCTTTTTAAAGTATAATATTGCTTCTCTTAGCATTTTCCAACATAGTGCTAAATGAATTCTTTGGAAGAATGTGCTGTGTAAATTTAAAGAATTTTTATTGTTGCAGATGACTTATTTCTGACAGGCATCTAGTTTGAGGACTCAGTAATATTCATCAAGTGCAGAATTTGTTTTCACTTATTTCCCCACAAATTCAAATTTCTTTCTTCCTACAGATGTCTAGCTTGAAATAAGGGATATGAAGAACTTCTCTGGAAATTCTATCCCTATTTAAAAGCAATGCTTTTGAAGTCTTTCCCCTAGGGAATATCAGGGGTATGTATTTCTTGCATAACTTTTTATAGGAAAGAGGTCTGCAGATTTACCTAGCATATACGCCCTGAATGAATATGTTGTACAAATACAATATATACTCAAATGCTTTCTTAGAAACAGACCTTTTCCTGTTGAATTAGGGAGAGCAGATTTGTGTTTTATTTGGAGCAATATAAAAGACTTTGAAGATTTTCAACTGTAACTGATTTATTAAAAGACTAAATTAAATGTACTTATGGAGTTAAAATATTTTCTATATTCTAATAGTAATTGTGGAAACAATATAATGAAAGCATTTCATTGTCACAGAGCATATTTATTAGGTTTATCTCATCTGACTACTAGGGTTAATCACAAAAGGGAATTTTACAATGATGATTTAAATACATAAAGCAGAAATAATATTTTTATGGTGGTCCTTCAAGCTTCAGTCCACGTCTTTTGTGTAACAAAAGACAATTTGTGAAAGCCATAGTGTTTATCCAATTGTAATATTAGTTGTTTTGTCATACATTCATATTTCTAAATTGTGAGTCTCTTGAGGTAGATAAATTCTCTATAGACCATATAACTAGCATGGTACCTGAATGCCCAAAACATTTTTAATTGAATGAAAGAATGAATAAAAAATGCAGAATTAAGAGATATATCTTACCACATGTTAGGGAATAATAATACCTGCACTGTTTTGGGAAAATTTTACACATGGTGTTTAAAGAATGCAATTTCTTGCCAAATTACCTGGTTTATGGCACGCAAACTTATGGGAATTATTTTATACCTGTGATAATCAGGGGTATAGAAAGCTGGGAACTGATATCTGGGGTAAGACCTTTGAATAATATGAACTTTCCCACATGGTGTTGCCCACAGAGTTCAAAAGGGACATGTGAAGTGGGGCCCCTAGTTCATGTCCTTAATCAGTTCTAATTTAAATATATCATAGTTTCTTTTAGCTGCCACTTACAAATGTTATTGGTAACTGTGTCCATGTTTATTTAAATCAATCTATGTCCTCTTCTCCTCACTCTTGGGGCTAATGATATCTTTACTTCTCTCTCTTTGTATTACTCATCACACTTTTTTCAAGTACCCAGTGGTGACTTTTTGCTACTAGTTTTTCCATATTTTGCAAAAAATTCTCATAAAATTTAAATCAGTTTTTTATTCATTTAGGCCTAGGTAGGTGCTTCTCTCGGAGAAGGCAATGGCACCCCACCCCAGTACTCTTGCCTGGAAAATCCCATGGACGGAGGAGCCTGGTGGCTGCAGTCCATGGGGTCGTTAAGGGTCGGGCACGACTGACCGACTTCTCTTTGACTTTTCACTTTCATGCATTGGAGAAAGAAATGGCAACCCACTCCAGTGTTCTTGCCTGGAGAATCCCAGGGACGGGGGAGCCTGGTCGGCTGCCGTCTATGGGGTTGCACAGAGTCCGACACGACTGAAGCGACTTAGCAGCAGCAGCAGCAGCAGCAGAAGCAGGAGCTTCCCTGGTGACGCAGATGATAAAGAATTTGCCTTCAATGCAGGATACCTGCTTTCGATCCCTGGATCAGGAAGGTCCCCTGAGGAAGGAAATGGCAACCCACTCCAGTCTTCGCTGGGAAATCCCATGGACAGAGGAGCCAGGCAGGCTATAGTACATCGCAGCTCAAAAAGTCAGGCACAACTGAGTGACTAACACTTTTGCTTTTCAAACCTAGGTAGTATTCTTATGAATAACATACAGAAGTTTTTGATGGTGAAAGGGAGATATTAAAAATATTTTCTTATGAAATTGTTTTTGAAGAACAGTTTTTAATTTTCATGGAATTAATACAATCTAAAGATATTTATGTAGAGTTCCTAAGATACAATTCTTCTCAAGTCACAGAGATTTATCGGGGAAGGCAATGGCACCCCACCCCAGTACTCTTGCCTGGAAAATCCAATGGACGGAGTAGCCTGGTGGGCTGCAGTCCATGGGGTCGCTAACAGTCGGACAGACTGAGCGACTTCACTTTCACTTTTCTCTTTCATGCATTGGAGAAGGAAATGGCAACCCACTCCAGTATTCTTGCCTGGAGAATCCCAGGGATGGGGGAGCCTGGTGGGCTGCCGTCTATGGGGTCACACAGAATCGGACACGACTGAAGTGACTTAGCAGCAGCAGCAGCACAGAGATTTATATATATATATATATATTTTTTTTTTCTTTTTGGCAGTTGTTTCTTTATAAGTATTTGTGTTTCATATGTTTTTATTTACAACTCTCTGGATTAATTTATTTAATATATATTTCAACCTCTATGATATACTAGGTATCATTTTAAGTCCTGAAGGTACTCAGTGAGTGAAAACAAAAAATTGCTTTCATCGAGCTTGAATTCTTGAGGGGGAAAATAAACAATAAACAAGATTAATAAGTAAAATATATATTCACAATTATTACGATGTAAAAGCATTAAGGAAAAATAATGCATTTTTTAACTCCTGGTGTATCTTCGACTTCCTTCCAGACTCCTATACTTCATGTTGTTCCACCGCTCAGAAACTATTTTGTGATATTTTTTCTTCCTTTCAGGAAAAAAACGTCTTATTATCTTTAAAAAGCACTTACCAAGAGATTTCACAGATAATAATTTTAGCTTACTGAGGTATGAGTAAATAGAATATGGTATGAGATTTGGGACAAGAAAGAGGTCCTGGCAGGTCAAGTGTCGCTGCACAAATTGCATAGTCCATGGGTCTTTCAATATGGAGGATGCAGTCTAATACCTCAGTAGTCATTTGTAGTGCATTGCTGAAAAAAAAAAAAAGATAATTTAGAACTGATTTAAAACAAAATTACGTAGATCTCCTAATAGAGATTTGGTGCTTAACTTCATTATATCTAATCTAATAGGTTAAGCATTGTTACCACTTTAGATGAGGACACTGAGATTTTAGGGGTAAAATACTATCTTCATTCATTAGTTAGGTGCAAAGTTAAAATTAGTATGGAAGTCTGCTTGATTCATTCCTACTTTTTTCTCCTGAGAGCTGGACTATCTTCCTGTCCTTAACTCCTATTTCTTAATTTTTATTAATAAGTCCTTGAAAATTAGTGTTTCCCAAAGACTTCTCCATTGAAAAATTAGTTCTAAGGAATGTTGAAAAGAGTTTTTCTAAAAAAGTTATTTGAAGTAAAATATTTAATAATCATTAAAGATAGTTTTTTTAGCTTTAATATTTCTCAAAATATTTGGTATATAAATATGCTAAGGAATTGCCAAAAAAGTATAGAACATCATTTAAATTAATCCCACATTTTTATGAGTATAAATTCTCTTTTTTTGCTTTTGAGTGGAATATTCTGAGATCAGTGTACTAAGGAACATTATTTTCAGACTGCTGTTTTAAACCAAGGTTTTCCTAGAAAATGCTAGCTAGTGATCAGCAATTTAGAAGACTGATTCTAGGATATCACCTTTATTTCCATTCTAGTGTTTAGCTATTATCATAATTATGGTCTCAAACTTGCCACAGTTTTAGAGAAACTACAAAGAAAATGTGAATATAATTATAACTTCATATAAAATCAACAAGTCCCAGTTAGTTGTAATGACAAATTCTAGCATTCTTGAATAGAAAACACTAAATTCAAAATAGAATTAATATAGGCATTCTACCACATTGCTGACCATTGATGGATGTCAGTCTCAAAATTGTTATCATATATGGAAACCACTGGGCTTTATACCATCACTTCAGATTAACTGCATAAAAATATATTTATATTAATATGTGCAGTGTATTTCACGTGTCAACTTTCAGCAATGTTTTGAAAATGTAATCACATATGTAAAAATATTTGAAAACAATAAGTAGCAACACTGGGGCAGCTACAGAATTTAAATTTATCTGGAAACCACGTTAATTTTCCATTGACAAAATTTCTCAATTTGGACAATAACGCTTTGATTTCCCCCCCACAATGTTTTCCATACTGCACTTAGTATATTTTTTACATCAGGTATATTTGTATAGTTAAAGAGAAATCAAGATTAGCAGAATAAGTCAGTTAATCTCTTGAATGATCAATGACCACTTGTTATCAATAGTAATGTGCAAATACTTTGCTACTTTCATACTTTCATTCTTGAGGCCTATGATTCACTTTGTTCATGGCATATGCTGTTTCTGTTATAATTCAAAGTATTTCACTTCAGCCAGTCTGGGCAACGGTCTTGAAACACTGAAGGGATCAACATCATTCTACAGCAGATCAATAATTTAGGAAATGATTTTCTTTGTAGAGGGCTTCCCTGCTGACTTAGACTGTAAAGAATCTGCCTGCAATGTGGGAAATCGAGGTTTGATCCCCAGGTCTAGAAGATCCTCTGGAGAAGGAATGGCTATCCACTCCAGTATTCTTGCTAGACTATGTGATATTTTTTATTTGAAACAATCCTTATTTACTGTACAATGTATACGAATAAGATCGGTTTTAAATTTGTGATTGTCTAAATTTCTAACTATGAGCTAATTCATGGATATTTTCAGAATTATTAAGAGAAAGTTTTTTATTTCAGACATGGCATCAATTAGAGGGGCCACAGACTTTCAGAGGATAGGTATAATTGTAATAATACTGAATAAAATATAATTGTATTAAATAGAACATGGAGATTGGGTGACACAAGAAGTGGCTACTGAAATGTAGTATTTTTCTACACTTATAGTCAAAGCTTAAATTAAGCCAAGGTCATTTGTGATTGAGAGCTATTTGATGGTAGTTGGTATTCTCTAGGAAAAATTAATTGAGGGTCACTGTTTTATTCTGAGTAAAAAGCAGAACCGGACCTTCTGTATCTCTCAGCAGGATTCTGGGAAAAGCTTGTCTGAATCAGTCTATTTTGAAGCTATATTAACAGAGATTACATTTTAGGACAAACTAGAATGGACTTGAACACTGACATGCTTTTCAAAAATTGTTTCCTACAGAAAAAACAAAACAAAACCTTGTTTAAATTATTTTCCCTGTGTTTTTTTATCTCCTTCACAAATACTTTTAATTTGGAATGGTGTTTGCCTCTTTTAGGCACACCTAAGTATTGTCCTTTTTGATCTTTTGACATATTTTAATAAGGTTGTATAATAAAAGGTACATTTTTCTATAATGAAGGTTAGATTTATTGTTCTTAAAATACAAAATGTCTCTTTTTACCTTAGAAAATAACATACATTTTCTTAAAATGTTTAATTAGTCGTAAAGTATTTTTAAAATATAGTGCAAATGTACCAACCAGTGACAATTATCATATATTTGAACATTTTAATTACAAAACAAGAAGTGTGTGTTTACATGCATGAATATACACACATGAGTATTAACCATTCGAT
>SJYX01004318.1:0-10000 GCA_006410675.1 Oreotragus oreotragus | reverse complement strand
GACACTATATCATAAATGCTTTCATGAGAATGCCAAAAAGAAAAGCAGGACATGTGTGAATATTTGCTTACATTCTGATTCAATATTTGATTGTTCTATGAAATCAAAAGAGTTAAAACAGGACTTTGCTAAGAGAAAATAATGTATATGATAAAATTTAATTAAATTATTCCACACAAAGGATGAATCCTGGAAAATCTCATGTTTTCATTTTCTCCAAGACATTGAATAATGATACTTTCAGTCTTCATATTTATGAATGTGGTGTATAGTATTCACACTGGCAGCTTCTGGAGTTTGAATCATTTTCTGCATAGCTCTGCCCTGATAATGCTGTTGACATCAATGCATTGTAAAAAAGAATTGGTATTCTACATCTTAAAGCTGTGTTGAATATCTTTTCAGCATATTTTCTAATAAAAATACAATGTAAAGGTTTTTATATAGTAAATCATCTGCATGTAATTTAAACAGAGGAGAGCAGAAATGAGACAATTAAGGTAGGATTAGATATGAATTTCAACAAATACAGTTTTACACGTACATAATGGTTGCATATATGTGGTTTTCATGTGGTATTGAACAAATTCTTTCTTTCCCTCGTATAACAAAATGTAGTGCACATGTGGCAGGTAAGTGAGGTCACCAATCAATGCTTATCAAGGTTCACGTCACAGTACTGGGAGTACACTGAGATCCATGCACAGCCACGGATTGAATCTCATATGTCATTATGCATTAAAAAAAATGCATTTTACTTCTGTACTATAAATTAACAGCAATTGAATCTGTGCATAAATTGTCTGGATATTGAAATAAAAAATGATCTTTGACCTCAATTATCTAGATAATTCAAGCAAGTGAAAATTACATATAGGAATGAAACTACTAGATAGTATTGCAAATAGTCAAAAACATCTGGCTATTTACAAGGAATATTTTGCATGCTTTAAATTCTGCATTTTTGGAAAATATAAGTAGGTACAAAACCCCATGGTCCATATACAAGTACAGTTATAATTATTCAAATATTCTTTGTTATTAAAATAGGGTTGGTGTGCTACCAACACAATTATTATCATCAAATAGTCTAAATCACTGCAGACATATTCTGGAAAACTGATATTTCTGGGACATTTCTAAAGTTTAAAATTCTTATTTTGATCATATCTCCAGGAAAATGTTATCAATATTAAAGACTTTATTAGGAGATGATTTGTATTGGCTGACATTCCTTTGGCGTTTTCCAGAGTATGATCTGTGGGTATATTCTCCAGGTCCAATTGTTCTGGGAGAATCTCATTTTTCATTTTTATTTTTATGATGGTTAATATAAGAACTAATTGTTAATAAAATATATATTTTAAGGAACATAATTAAAAGATATTCATAAAATGTTTAAGTTTCTTAATCACTGTTTCTCAGACTTGAATCTGAATAGTTTTTTCAGGAATTGAATATTTTTTCACCTTAAAAGAAGAACTTGCACTCTTTGATTTGAGAAAAAGCATGCTAAGTAAATTTTTCTTCTTTTTAAAATATTACTTCAAAATATGTATGGTTTAAGGTATAAATAAGCCTGAAAGAGATGTTCCTGTTTTATGGTGTATTTTGAAAGAAATGTGTGTTATGATTAAGAAAAATAAGTTCTTGGCATTTGGGAGCTAACTTATCAAATATCCCCTTTTTGTTTTTAAGATAGTTATTTGTTTTTCTAATAATATAGATTCAGTACTAAATTGTTGAGAAGTTTTAAAGTGTGTAAATTTTTACTTACTTTGGGCTACCTTGTGTGTATGTATGTTTGTGCGTTTATGTGAACAGTTGAGATACTTTTATTTGTAATTATATGATCTTTTCTTAACATATGGTCATATACTTATCTTGTTATCAAAAATTCTTCATAGAAGTCATCTTATAGTTTTTTTGTACCTTATAAGTAATCTGGCCATGAGCTATTCAACTGATTTTTTTATTCCCATTCTTTTATATGCTTTCATTTTTTTATATTACAAAGCTTCAATTGAATATTTCTACAGATAGCTCTTTATATTTGTAATTATATGATCTTTTCTTAACATATGGTCATATACTTATCTTGTTATCAAAAATTCTTCATAGAAGTCATCTTATAGTTTTTTTGTACCTTATAAGTAATCTGGCCATGAGCTATTCAACTGATTTTTTTATTCCCATTCTTTTATATGCTTTCATTTTTTTATATTACAAAGCTTCAATTGAATATTTCTACAGATAGCTCTTTATTTTATTTTATTGTTTTTCCACTTATTTATCAAGAAAAATAATATAATGCTATGTAATCATAACATGAAGACTTGGTCAGATATATATGAATATACAGTGATAACTGCTTTGAGTAAATTTTTTGTAAAACAACATTGTTGATTTGTAAAGAAATTTTAGATTTTTTTTGAGATTGAAAGAAATGTTCTTCAGATATGGAGGATTTCTGAAAAGAACAGATTTTATTTCATCTTAATGTAGAACCTTTAACTGTCTTTAGCCATTTCTTTATAGTCTCAATACTTTCTAGGAGAACTTATTTTGACATCTCTGTCTTCCCCCTCTGCCTATTCTTATTTTATGGTACTCAAGATGGTTTAAATGTATTTATGGCATTAGGCTACTACTCTCTCAGTTAAAGAATGCCTCTTTCAGGAATGTGAACATGAGTAGCATTCTTCAGAAGGTAATTTTGAATCAATGGAATCGTGTAAGTACCAGTAACTCACACCATGTATTTTCAAAACCTTAAGCAAGTGAAGGAGAAGGCAATGGCACCCACTCCAGTACTCTTGCCTGGAGAATCCCATGGTCGGAGGAGCCTGGTAGGCTGCAGTCCATGGGGTCGCAAAGAGTCGGACACGACTGAGCGACTTCACTTTCACTTCACTAAGCAAGTGAAACCCACTCCACACTCTATCACATCTATGTCTGTCAAACTAATAGAAGATCCAAATGAAAATATTTTCACCATTAATATGGGTGAGGTATCAGCTTAGAATTTAAACTAAAATGTTTGCTTTAAATAAAAACTGTTTTTCTAGAATGATTTGTTTGCTAAAAAAAAAATGAAGCAGAATACTGTATTGGTTTTTTCCTTCTGACTTACTTCAGTCTGTATAATCGGCTCCAGTTTCATCCATCTCATTAGAACTGATTCAAATGTATTCTTTTTAATGGCTGAGTAATACTCCATTGTGTATATGTACCACAGCTTTCTTATCCATTCATCTGCTGATGGACATTGAGGTTGTTTCCATGTCCTGGCTATTATAAAGAGTGCTGTGATGAACATTGGGGTACATGTGTCTGTTTCAATTCTGGTTTTCTCGGTGTGTATGCCCAGCAGTGGGATTGCTGGGTCATAAGGCAGTTCTATTTGCAATTTTTAAAGGAATCTCCACACTGTTCTCCAGTCTATGTTTGATACAGGATACAGGATGCTTGGGGCTGGTGCATGGGGATGATCCAGAGAGATGATATGGGGTGGGAGGTGGGAGGGGGGTTCAGGATTGGGAGCTCGTATACACCTGTGGTAGATTCATGTCAATGAATGGCAAAACCAATACAGTATTGTAAAGTAAAATAAAATAATAATAAAAAAGAAGTGAAGCAGAGTCATAATTTGGAAACATTTAGTTTTGTTCAGTATGTTTTAAAAAGGAACTTTTTGTATAATTTCAGGTAAAGGGTAACAGTTTTATAGGTGTGAATATGTAGACATAGGTAAAACAGATAATCTTGAAAGACCACCTTTTTTTTGTTGATCTTTATCCATTATCCAGAATATAATTTTCAAATAAGATTCACCATCAGTTGATTTTTGTATTGGAAACTTACATAAAAGAACAAATCAATGATAAGGATTCCTAGTTATCTATTTATGTATTGCACATTCTTACCTTAAGAGTTACTGGACTGCTAAAAATAAGTGACCCAGAATAAAATTGTTTCAAAATGGTGTGACACTAAAAATAATATTTTTACTATACCATAAAGGGAGCTACATTCCTACTAAGAGCATTCTGGAAAACAGTGTTTTGTTTTTTGGTTTCTTTTGTGTGTGTATGAGAAATCTTGGAAAATTAGGCTGTAATGTGTCTGTTCAGCTATATTGATCTCTTTATTAAGCTCAGCTGTTTTTCCAACTTGCCTCCAGTCTCTTCTTGACTTTTATATCAAGCACAGCATTTAAATATGCACTTCTGTGTTGAAATTTTAATATGTAATGATATTGTAGTTGATTCAGCCATAGGGAATGCATAAAACAACATGGAAATTATGTGATTACAGAGGCAGAACTAACCCTTAGGAGAGAGAACAGTTTTAGAAAGGTTAGCCATGTTCTCTCATTTTTAGCTTCATATTCATAATAGGCAAAGTCCTCCTATTTTTTTAAATGAAAAAAAAAAAAAAGCAAAGCAGGAGAGCTTTGTTTTTATGGTGTAATATTAATGTTCTATTTTCTTTCATTTAAAACTATTTCAGTGCTGTGATGGTGGTTTCGTTCCTCTTGGTTTCTGGTAGGACTTGGTGTAATAAGAGGGGTTTATTTCATCATATTTTATTTCCTTTGTTTTGTGGATGTCCACAATTTTGGTCATTTATCTTCAAGAAAAATGTAGGAATATTTTCAAAATCATAATGCTCTGACTACTGTCAGAAGAGAAAACATTTGGAAAGAGCACAGATGGATACCATTTAGTTTATGAAGAGTGTGACTTTAGAAGTTCTAGTTCATGATACCCAGGAGGAGCATATGTTTATAAATAGCAGTGATTTGATTTGCCACTTTTTGATACAGGTGTATCTCTTTTTATTATGCTTCACTTTCTTGTGTTTCGCAGATACTGTTTTTTTTTTGTGGTTGTTGGTGGTGTTTTTACAAATTGAAGTTTTGTGTCATTCTTGTGTTGAACAAGTCTATCAGGACCATTTTTCCAGGAGCATTTGGTCACTTTGTGTCTCCGTGTCATATTTTGCAAGGGCAGTTCAATATCCACAGATCAACCAATGTGAGACACCACATTACCAAACTGAAGAAAGAAAAGGTAAAAACTGTATGTCCAAATTGATTTACTTCATATAACTCAGTCTAACTTAAAGTTTTGACTTAGCAGTTGCAGTTGGAGATAACATCACATAAATTCCTACTATACTGATTCTAACTAGATGTTTGGAAAGATGACAAGCTGCATGTAGAGTGACCAAGAAATTACTGGTTGCTTTGGTACAATTTATTTAAGAATTTGAATATTTGTGCTCTTTGACTCTTGATTACCAAACAAAGAATGGGTCTCAGAGGCTTTATGGGCCCAGGAAATACTTTTCAAAACAGAATAATGACAGTGGGAGGTAAGCATGATTTATATAGGTCATCTCTTGTAATCTGCACACCTCAGAAAAATAGATATTTTTAATCTAACAGCATGGACACTGAAACCTATGTCTAAAGGCATTGAAACAACTCAAAGTCAAATAGCTGGCAAATGACTAAACTGCTCTGAGTCCTAAGATCTTAGATGAAACCTTCCAATCTTTGCTTCTTTTTTCTCTCCTCATAAGCACATCTAGATACCAGTTATATAACAAAAGATAAAAGCAAAGTCAGATGATGCCATGTCAAACATTTCATCTTACTGTACTTATGATGTTTTCTTTGTTTTGAGGTTCCTATGCCTATCTATTTATTTATCTTCCAGGTCTCTTTGATTTCAAAATAAAGCTTATACTCTTTAACTCCCTGGAAAGGAGTCCTAGCTTTATCCAAGCCAGAAAGCATATTATTATCTCTTGTATTTAAAACCAAGGAAAGGTTTTTTATTATTATAAAGTGGTTTATTATTATAAAGTAGTTTGTAAATATGAGTAAGAACCCTAAACAATCTTTTATATGTAAAGTATGCGCCGTGTGGCTAGTCATTTAGTCATGTCCAGCTCTTTGCAACCCCATGGACTGTAGCCTGCCAGGCTCCTCTGTCCAGGGGGATTCTACAGGCAAGAATATTGGAGTGGCTTGCCATGTCCTCCTCCAGGAGATTTTCCCAATGCAGAGATCGAACCCAGCTCTCCTGTATTGCAGGCAAATTCTTTACCATCTGAGCCACCAGGGAAGCCAAAGAATACTGGAGTAGTTAGCCTATCCCTTCTCCAGGGAATCTTCCTGACACAGGAATTGAACTGGAATTTAAACCAGGGTCTCCTGTAATTCAGGCAGATTGCTTACCAGCTGAGTTACCATACAAATTATGTATGTAAATTATGTATATCCCTGAATTTATTTACTTTTACAGTTTTTGTACATTTATAAGTTGTAGTGTTAACACTAACATCTTATATTATCACTAACATATTCTCCAATTCATTCATTTGAAAACTATTTCAGTATCTGTAATAAGCCAAGCAGAGATCTGGGTGCTGGGAGCACAGCAGTGAACCCCTCTTGGGGCTCTGGTAAGCACCCCTTACCTTGTAGCTTCAGGTTCAGGAGGGATATACAGGACTTCCTTTCTCCTGTGGACACTCAGTTACTGTATTCACTTCCTTTATCCCAGCTACGTCTTTGTAATAGTCTTTTAACTTTTATTCTAAACCTTCTCTGTATTATCGACTTAGAATATGTCATCTGTTTTCTGCCAAGACTCTGGCTAGTGGAAATATCTAGCAACTAACTGATTATGTAACAGATGGAACTGTCTGCCGTCCTAGCTAAAGAGCAAGGGGGTGCAAAGAAGAGGTCAAGAAAATAATGTAACATGGGGTGGGCAAAGCTTTTCTGTTTCTTTTTTTAAATTCATGATTGGAAGGGATCTGACACATTCTCTGATACTAGCAAGAGGATAAAGCCTTGGGCTAACATGTTATTGGCTAATGCTTCATCTGTAGTTCCCTTTTAATTAATGAAAAAGAGCTTTTTCTTTCACATGGGTAAAACTGAATACAATATTAAGAATGTCTAATATAATAGTAAGAACTGTGAGAATTTATAAATATTCCTTAGTATCTTTATCAAAGTTTCCATTGAAAGTATAATGATGACTTATTCTATCATGAACTTTCAACATGTTAATCTCAATGATATTCTTACTTATCATCTTAACATAGGAGTAGAAGTTATTTAAAAGTATTTTCAGATGGACTTGTCACTTCTGGTTTTAATTCATTCATTCAACAGTTTTGACCAGGAACCTGTGTTGGCAATGAGGATTAAAAGTAAGGACTCTGACATCAAACTCTTCATAATCCATTAGCATAAACAACAAAGGAAAGTAGTTAGCACAGTGCAGTGCAGTGATTATTATATAATGGTTAACACATAGAATGTTGTGGAAGTTGAAGGAAATGAAGAGGTACTTGAAAATATTAAGAAATGAAAAATTAGTTTCAGTAAATTGAATTGATGGCGACTAATCAGTTAGGAGAAGGAGACATACTACATTGAAATACCTTTTATGAACATATCTCATTTATTGAAAATAAATGCTTCACCAAAGAGGTCATTAATATAGGATTGTTTGAAAGAACTATAGTACATCCACTTGATGGTAAAGCTGTAAAGGGAACAAGGAACATTTGTGTAGACCACTATGAGCTGAATTCTGGGATATATAATTTGGTAAAACAAAATAAATAATTAAGGCAGAACTGTGTAGATCATGCACACTCATTTGGGAAGGAAGAAGGTAAATGTAGTTAAATAAATAATCAGTGGAACAATAAACCGAACCTTCTTACAAATAATTCTCTGAGGATGTTTAACACACACATTTAATCATTAGAGAGAAATGATTCTAAATGACTTACATGGTGGAACAAAAAGGGACTCCAAAGAAACCTTAACCTGCTTATAGTAATTGTATTTTAAGTTATGACAGAGTTACTATAAGTCTGAAGCTGTTATGTCATGATAGAGCAAGTAATTATTTATGTTAATGTCACAAGAATGAAGAATTTTAACAACAATAACAAAACCCAAAATCAAGACTTTATGTAAAACTTGATATTTGTAAATTTGAATTGACAACCAGTATGATTACTTTACATATCTTCTCTAGATATCTTTTACTTCAAATCAATGGTGGTCATGTGTATTTAGTCACTAAGTTGTGTCTGAACCTTATGATCCCTTGAACTGTAACCCCCAGGCTTCTCTGTCCATGGAATTTTCCATGCAAGAATATTGGAGTGGGTTGCCATTTCCTCCTCCAGGGCATCTTCCTGACCCAGGGATCAGGAATCACCTGCATTGCTGGTGGATTCTTTACCGCTGAGCCAACAAGGATTCTTATATAAAGACTGAAAAGCAACTACCAACCTAGTAACATAAGCATCCCAGGTTCCAGACTGTGGTCTTCAAACATTTTCCACAAAGATCTAAGAATATTTATGGAAATGGCTGGTTCCTGGTATAAGACAATGAACATTCAGGATGATATTAGATCATCTTGTTGCATTGAAAGTAAGAAAACTATAAAAAATTCCTACTTCTACCAAAAAGATGGAAGCCCCAGTGTTCTAAAAAGGCCATGTATTTGTATGGGTTCTCATTTATTGTCTGTCCTCCTATGTACTGAGAGTTGTAACTGTTGAATGTGGGATATGAAAGAACAATGGGAAAGATTGGCTACTTAATTTGCAAGTCTCAGTGAAAGAGTAAAATATGGAGTTATGTTCAAAATGATAGAAATAAGAAAAATGTTGTTACAGGTACTTAAAAATGGAACGTATTTTTTCTTCTAAAGAAAAAAGGTTGAAGTTAATTTGAAGTGTCTAACTCTGCTCAAAAGATAGAACAGTTTGAGCACAAAAATAGAAATAATTGCAGCTTGTTGAAAAACAGAAAAATATTAAATCTTTATCGTAAGTTGACATTAAAAGTAACCCTGATTGGTTACTCTTAGAAACTGCTAGGAGACTAATTTGTTATTCTGAAAACTAGCGACTTAGCAGCAGTATCAGCAGTGAGTAAAAGGAAAGAGGGAAACATTTATTCTGTCTCCTATAAAATAACACCTGAAAGTAATCAAATTATTGACAATGGGAAATGTTTAATAAAAGAATGTCAGCTGATAAATAAAGGAAAATCATAAACGGTCATAATTTTATAATCCCTAATAAAATAATGTATTTAGGTTATAGTGGCTGATAGAATTCTTGGGAGGAAAGCTGATGGGAAACTAAATCTAAACATATTAATCAATCTTAACATTGTGTATATGTTTATGCATATATATGTATATATATAACTTCCCTGGTGGCTCAGATGGTAAAGCGTCTGCCTACAATGCGGGAGACCTGGGTTTGATACCTGGGTTGGGAAGATCCCCTGGTAAAGGAAATGGCAACCCACTCCAGTACTCTTTCCTGGAAAATCCCATGGACAGAGGAGCCCGGTAGGCTATAGTCTATGGGGTCACAAAGAGTCAGACATGACTGGGCAACTTCACTTCACTTTACTTCATATATATATATACATATATATATATAATAACAAAATCCTTTGAATATGATTCAATAGGAAATACTCAATACCATCTATGAAATATTCTGTAATGAATTAAATTAAAAAGTAATAGTTTCTAGATCTAAAAGTCATTAAAAGAAATTACAGAGGTAGGGGAAAAAAAGTGTTTACACTTGGAATTAGCAAAATCTAGAATCAGTTCAGTTCAATTCAGTTGCTCAGTCGTGTCCGACTCTTTGCGACCCCAGGAACTGCAGCACTCCAGGCCTCCCTGTCCATCACCAACTCCCAGAGTTAATTCAAACTCATGTCCATCGAGTTGGTGATGACATCCAGCCATCTCATCATCTGTCGTCCTCTTCTCCTCCTGCTGCCAATCCCTCCCAGTATCAGGGTCTTTTCCAATGAGTCGATTCTTCGCATGAGGTGGCCAAAGTACTGGAGTTTCAGCTTCAGCATCAGTCCTTCCAATGAACACCCAGGACTGATCTCCTTTAGGATGGACTGGTTGGA
>SJYX01004317.1:317008-336098 GCA_006410675.1 Oreotragus oreotragus | reverse complement strand
ACTCCTTTTCCTATTTGGAACCAGTCTGTTGTTCCATGTCCAGTTCTAACTGTTTCTTCCTGGCCTGCATACAGATTTCTCAAGAGGCAGGTTAGGTGGTCTGGTATTCCCATCTCTTTCAGAATTTTCCACAGTTTATTGTGATCCACACAGTCAAAGGCTTTGGCATAGTCAATAAAGCAGGAATAGATGTTTTTCTGGAACTCTCTTGCTTTTTCCATGATCCATACTATTATTGCTCTAAATAGTTACTTTTTAGACCAACTATTTTTAAAATTACTTTACCTACACTTATTCCTTCTCTAAAATTTGTCTCTTCTTTACCATAGATCTAAGTTTCTGACCTATATCATTTTCCTTTTACCTGAAAAAAAGTTTTGACATTTTTTGCACAGTAGGTTGGTTGGTGATGAATTCACCTCATTTCTGTTTGTCTGAGAATTACTTCGTTTCTCCTTTACTTTTGAAGGATAATTTCACATAAAATTTCACTATAGAATTCTAGGTTGATAAGCTTTTTTCTTTCAACACTTTAAGTGTTACGCTTTCCTCTAGCTTGCTTCTTTTCTGACAATTCTGCTGTAGCTCTTACCCTTGTTCTTCCATAGGTAAGTGTTTCTCTTCCACCCCCTCGCCCCCTCCCAGCTTGACCTCAATAATTTTCTTTTGTCTTTGGTTCCATGCATTTTGAAGATGATCTGTCTAGGTGTACTTTTTTGATATTTATTGTGTTTTGTGTTCTCTGGACTTCCTGGATTTGTGGCTTGATATTGTCACAGTTTTGGAGATTTCTCAGTGACATTATTTCAAATATTTCTGTTATTCTTTTCTATAGTTTCCTTCAGGCATTTCAATTGCATATACATATACATTGTATTAAAACTGTCTTACAGTTCTTCTACATTCTGTTCCATTTTCTTTATCCTCTTTGCATTTCAGTTTGGGGATTTTCTCTTGCCCTGTCTTTAAGGACACTGATTTTTCAGCCATGTTGAGTTTTTTTTTTTTAGCATTTCTTGTTGATTATCTTAGAATTTCTCTCTCCCTTTATAATAATATCCATCTTTTCTTGCATGTTGTCTATGCCTTCCATTAGAGACCTTGACACATTCATCACAGATATCCCTTTGTCTGATAATTTCAATGCCTGTGTCATATTTAAGTTGAGTTCTAATGATTTGTTTGTTTCTTCAGACTGTTTTTCCTTGCTTTTTGCCACACCTTGTTGATAGCCAGATAAGTTGTATTTGGAAACAGGAAGTCAGATACATAGGTCTCTGGTGTGAGAATTTACATTAATATGGCTAGGAGTTGGGCTGTGTTTAATGTCTGCTGTAGCTATAGACACAGAGGCCTCAAATTTCTCTAGTGTCCTCATTTTTACCTCCCATCTTACTCTGGACTTCCTTAAGTATTCCCCTTCAGAGGGAATCAGTGTCTTGCAGGTTTTTCAGATCTAATCTACTGTGACTGTACTGCTGCTGCTGCTAAGTCGCTTCAGTCGTGTCCGACTCTGTGTGACCCCATAGATGGCAGCCNTCCCATCTTACTCTGGACTTCCTTAAGTATTCCCCTTCAGAGGGAATCAGTGTCTTGCAGGTTTTTCAGATCTAATCTACTGTGACTGTACTGCTGCTGCTGCTAAGTCGCTTCAGTCGTGTCCGACTCTGTGTGACCCCATAGATGGCAGCCCACTAGGCTCCTCTGTCCCTGGGATTCTCCAGGCAAGAATACTGGAGTGGGTTGCCATTTCCTTCTCCAAAGCGTGAAAGTGAAAAGTGAAAGTGAAGTCGCTCAGTTGTGCCCGACTCTTAGCGACTCCATGGACTCCAACCCACCAGGCCCCTCCATCCATAAGAATTTCCAGGCAAGAGTACTGTGACTGTACTAGAACCTTGCTAATGAGAAGGTGAGGTGTATATGTGTGTTCATGGCGGGGGTGGGGTTTGAGGCAATTTATATATTCCCACTAAATCTCAGCCTCTTCATTGGTCTATGTCACTGGGCTATGACTTTCATAAGGGTTTTGTCTTTCATAGCTCTTCCCCAGCTCCCTTAGGTGAGGCAGGATGGCTAGATGGGGCTAGGGTAAGGGGAATGCCTTTCTGCCATAGCTCTGGAGCTAGGCTCTGATAAGGCCTTTCCCCATGAGAAGTAAGCCTTTGTTATGGGGGAGGCTTCAGGCACATGAATTTCACAAGGATTACTCTCCTTCCCCCAAGCAGAGCTAGAAGAAATATCTTTTTTATACCATCACCATGAGAACTTGTTGGGTTTCCTGGAGGTAAAGCTGATAAAAAGGATGCGGTAATCTCTAAAGAATGCTCAGACTACTGCACAATTGCACTCATCTCACACGCTAGTAAGGCAGTACTCAAAATTCTGCAAGCCAGGCTTCAGCAATACGTAAACCATGAACTTCCAGATGTTCAAGCTAGTTTTAGAAAACACAGAGGAGCCAGAGATCAAATTGCCAACATCCACTGGATCATGGAAAAAGCAAGAGAGTTCCAGAAAAACATCTATTTCTGCTTTATTGACTATGCCAAAGACTTTAACTGTGTGGATCACAATAAACTGTGGAAAATTCTGAAAGAGATGGGAATACCAGACCACCTGACCTGCCTCTTGAGAAATCTATATGCCGGTCAGGAAACAACAGTTAGAACTGGACATGGAACAACAGACTGGTTCCAAATAGGAAAAGGAGTACGTCAAGGCTGTATACTGGCACCCTGCTCATTTAACTTATATGCAGAATACATCATGAGAAACGCTGGGCTGGAAGAAGCACAAGCTGGAATCAAGATTGCCAGGAGAAATATCAATAACCTCAGATATGCAGATGACACAACCCTTATGGCAGAAAGTGAAGAGGAACAAAAAGCCTCCTGATGAAAGTGAAAGAGGAGATTGAAAAAGTTGACTTAAAGCTCAACATTCAGGAAATGAAGATCATGGCATCTGGTCCCAGCCCTTCATGGGAAGTAGATGGGAAAGCAGTGGAAATGGTGTCAGACTTTATTTTTTGGGCTCCAAAATCACTGCATGTGGTGACTGCAGCCATGAAATTAAAAGACGCTTACTCCTTGGAAGGAAAGTTATGACCAACCTAGATAGCATATTGAAAAACAGAGCTATTACTTTGCCAACAAAGGTCCGTCTAGTCAAGGCTATGGTTTTTCCTGTGGTCATGTATGGATGTGAGAATTGGACTGTGAAGAAAGCTGAGAGCCAAAGAATTGATGCTTTTGAACTGTGGTGTTGGAGAAGACTCTACTCTTGAGAGTCTCTTGGACTGCAAGAAGATCCAACCAGTTCATCCTAAAGGAGATCAGTCCTGGGTATTCATTGGAAGGAATGATGCTGAAGCTGAAACTCCAATAGTTTGGCCACCTCGTGCAAAGAGTTGATTCACTGGAAAAGACTCCGATTCTGGGAGGGATTGGGGGCAGGAGGAGAAGGGGATGACAGTGGATGAGATGGCTGGATGGCACCACCGACTGGATGGACATGAGTTTGAGTGAACTCCTGGAGTTGGTGATAGACAAGGAGGTCTGGCGTGCAGTGATTCATGGGGCTGCAAAGAGTCGAACACAACTGAGTGACTGATATGAACTGAACTGAACCTCTAAAACTTAGACCCCCCTCCACCTCCAGGAGTTACTCACTCATCCTAATCTGTCAGCCTTTCATCACAATTACCACTTAAGTTATTTCTATCAGTTTATACCTTCAGGGACTCTGTTCTAGGTAAGCAAATCTCACTGTGATGTTGGATTTACCTATCTCTCTAGATTTCAGGGCAGCGTTTTGCACTGGAAACTCAGTTCTCTAATGAATCGAAGAAATGGTGTTGATTTTTAGTTTGTGCAACTTGTTCTTATGGTAAAGATAGGAGTGATGACCTCTAAACTCTTTAAATATTGGAGCTGAAACCTGCATTAACTTTCATTGGCTGTCTTTTGCAGATGAAAGTTTCATACTTAAATCTTAAAAATGTTTGTGCTTTTCTTCTTGACAATATATCAACTTTCATTGATTTAGATTTTTATCACCAGCAATAAAAAGACCACAGACCATTTTATATCTCCTGCTGCATGTTTTGCTTCTACAATGCTTCCTTTTATTTTGCTGAAAATGCCTGGTTTTATATCCTTCAGTCACAAATCTAAAGTGTACAAATGAACATAAATTACTAATACATCAAATAGCCCATTTTGATGTACACATAGATGACTTCCTTATGTTGCACTTCTTACCTTTTTAGTTTGCAATGGATGCTTAAAAGAATGCATAAGACACACATATACAATTTAGAAAATGATTATAAAATCATACCACCCATGTTAAAATGAACAATATTGCTAGTTAGAAGCCTCTAACACAATGTGAAATAGTTATGGAAATAGTGGGCATTCTTGCGTTGTTACTAATCTTATTGGGAAAGCTTCTGGAGTTTCTCTATTAAATAAAGTGATTACTTTTAAGTATCAAACTATATGCTTTTCATGTTAAGGATGTATCTCAATTACTATTTTATTCAGTGTTTTTCTCAGAAATGAATGTCCACTTATGTTCAAATATCTCTCGATATGTATGGAGATATTCAAATTACTTTTCTCTTAAGTCTATTAATATGGTGAATTAAATTAACAAATTCCCTCTAATATTGAATAATTCTTATATTCTGGGGGTAAATCCTACTTGGTCATGATTTTTTTTTTACTGTGCCGGTAAATTCAAGTTGCTAATAGCCATTTCCTCAGTTTTTACAACTATTCATAATAGTTTATTATCAACTCATTGATAATACAATTTTTATTATGCTAACTATCAAGTTTGTGCTATAGTTTATCAAGTATAAACTCAGATGTCAGAATTACACTTGTTTTATAAAAGGAAATTTGATAACTTTTCCCTCTTTTCTCTATACCTGGAGACAGGTTCATAGCATTGAAATTATCTGCTCTTTGAAAGGTTTGAACACTCCCTCCTGTGAAACTGTCTGCTCCTGGTATATCTGTGAAGTTGTCCTTTGATAATTTTCTCTATTTCTTCTATGAAAATTGTCCTATTTAAACTCAGAAGCGGGCTGACAGGGAGGAAAAAAATCAGGAGTTTCTGTTCAATGGGTATAGAGTTTCAGTCATGTAAGATGGAAAAGCTCTGGAGATCTGAGGTATAACTATGTGTATATAATTAACAATATTGTACACTAATAAAATTTTGTTAATAAGGTAAATTTTATTAATAAGGTAAATTTTATCTTATATGATTTTTATCCACAATAAAAATGAGGTTTTTGTCTATTTATTTTGGCATCTTTTGTTTCTGCTTCATGAAAATGGTTGCTATGTTATCTGGCGTATAAATAAATTTGCTGAATCATATCCTTCACCATTATAAACAATCCATGTGTAGCATTTAGATTTGGGGGCCGAATTCTATTTTTACCACGACAGCATTTCAAACTGCTTTATTAGTACATATATATATATAATATAAAACTTGGTAATACTTTGCCTATCTTTTAATTTTTAGCTTTTCTTAATCACTTTCTTTTAAAGGTAGCTTTTGTATATGGCACAGGGTTTTACTGGTAATTCAGTCTTATAATCTTTTTGTTTTGATAGAGAATTGAAACAGTTTTGATCTATTGATATCACCAATATGTTTAATTCTTTCATTGGATTTTTATATTTACTCTTTGCAACACATTTATTGTATGTTTTCCCTAAATGATTAGTTTATATACTTTAAAAAATATCTTTGGGGTTTTAGAAGTTTCCTTTTTCTAGTGTTTAAATTTATACTTATTCCTTGACTATGTTTTTTTATTTTTCAAAATGCCTTTTGTTTGTATTTTTTGGTTTACTGCTTTTAGATGATACACTTTGAGTCTCATTTATTATTTTTTGCAGCAATTGGTAAAACCACTCCTCTTCCTTCTTCCCTCTTCCTTCTCCACTCATTTTTTCCCTTGCTATTTTGACACAAGGCTGAATTTTTCAAAGTCTTTACCTACTACTTTTATATGTTTCCTCTCATGCTGGTGTTTCATGTAGACCTATCATTAAATGTACTTTTGCTTACCATTAGTTCCTTTGCCAGTTTTCCCAGTCATTTTGTTGATTTCTCTGGTTTATTCTTCAAGTATAGCACTTTAGTACAGTAATCCCTGGATTCTTTTATGTTAAAATTTTATTTCCCAGAGCCTTGAATGCTTGAAGAAAAGTTTAGTTCAAACTCCTTGGCTACGATTTTTTTCCACTTGTGTTTCTTGAATATGTTGCTCCTCTGCTAACTTACATATATGTAGCAGTTGAAGATTAATAAAAACATTGTTTTTTTCCTTTGTAATTGACTTACACTTCTGTCAGATTCTTTTCTTCATCTTATCTATTTTTTTACTGATTTGTATTATTATACATATCATACATATTATACATATGTATATTTAAGTTATCCAATCTGGGTCAGTTTTCTTGGGTACACAGTGTGTCTTTTATTATAATTTTTCTGTTCTATTTTTTCCATGTTTTCCCCCCTCAGTGTTTTTTTTTTTTCTTTCATATCTGTTAATGCTTTCTTAAATGTGTTTAATTTAGGTGTACTGTTTTTACAATTTTTTTCTGCCTCATGTTTGTTATTAAGAATTTTTTTCAAAATGAAAGTTTTGATTCTCCTGGCAATGGACTTGTAAATTGAAAGGACCAAAGGTTATTAAGTTGGCAGAAATGGATTTGCCTTCCTCTTCCTGTGGCCTGGGAGCAGAATTATTCTAATTGAAATTTCTTTCAGCTTCTTGGATACATCATAGTATATTCTCTTTATAATATGTTGACATTTGTTTCATAACACAAAAACAATGTTTAAAAAGGTGGCTAGAAGAAAAAGAGACTTTTGTGCATCTCTTCTTGTCTCACAAGTAAAATGTTGCTGCACTCAGTGGTTCAACTATTGAAAGCTATGAGTTGAGGAGAGAGAACACTGCATATGGAGTTTCCCTTGTGGCTCAGCAGTAAAGAATCTGACTGCTATTCAGGAAACAAAGGTTCGATCCCTGGGTTGGGAAGATGCCCTGGAGGAGGGCATGGCAATCCAATCCTGTATTCTTGCCTGGAGAATTCCATGGACAAGAGGAGCGTGGTGGGCTACAGACCATGGGACCACAAAGAGTCAGAACAGTCCATAGCGTTGCAAAGAGTCAGACACGACTGAGAGAGGGAACAACAACAATGAATGAAATGAGTCCTAAGTGATTCATTTCACTATCATCAAAATTCTTACCCACCTCTTAAACATTTCCTTGTTTGCATTTGTCTTGTGCTAATAAGTATCCACAGTGTACTCCATATATTATGTGTTAAAGATTCAGTCTTGAAGAATAATCTGCTATACAAGCTAATTTATTAGTACAAATTTATTCTCAAAATGGTAAGTAAATTCATATGTTTCCCTATTTTACCCTTTGCCATGGTGGATTTTTCTTTTATTAATGAAGGAAAAATAGCAATTCAATCTTCAGTTTGAAACTCTGACTAGCAACTTGTCCTGGCTAAGAAAACATATATCTTTATAGCAAAATACTTTTTTAGAAAGTATTAACTTTTTTAAGAGCTTTCCCAGTGGCTCAGTGGGTCAAAGAATCTGCCTGCAGTGCAGGAGACACAGGAGACATGGGTCCAATTCCTGGGTTGGGAAGATCCCTTGGAGAAGGAAATGACAACCTGTTCCAGTATTCTTGCCTAGCAAATCCCATGGACAGGGGAGGCTGGCTGGCTACAGCCCAAAGAGTCGCAAAGAGTTGGGCATGACTGAGTGACTTAACACACATGCTCCTCTTTTAAACTGATGATTTTTACCCCTCTCTTGGACATAAAAAGGCAGACTTTGAAGCAAAGTGTCTTGCTGCTACATTTGAGAGATTTAGTGGCCATGTGAGCATCCACTTTGGGATTCATGTTTCTTACAGATTTGGCACCAATTTTCTTACATCTGTACATACATTCCATTCAATAATGGAATGCTTGATAAAACTCTTGCTAAACTTTCATCAGTTATTTTGCATCAAGTACATGATAAATTAATCTGACATTAGACATTACTGGTATAAATGTAATTCTAAAAATAAAGTGATCATTCATGTCTGTATTTTCATCCAGCTCAATGACAGTCAAGTAAAATTTTAAATCCAACCTTGTCTATAGCACAATGCTTCCTCAGATTGTCTCCTTTTTTACAAGACCCACCTTCCAAAGCAATCATCAAAACTAAACTTGTGGAAAAATATCAGGCAATTTTATTCTGCTGCTTGATTGTGCATTTTAAGGTGTAATTCCTCATCAAGATTTCTTTTCTTTCTTTTAGTTTCAGAAAAATAGAAATTTTACTAATGAACAATTGACTAATTCATGAATATTCTCAATTTTCATTCTTAAGGATGCCAAAGATTTTTTTGCATTTTAAGTCATCTCTGGGCCCTCCTTGTTTCTAAAGAAATCAGTAATGAGGAGGGAACAGTGAGAATGACCAGTGGGAATTCTTCATTGGTGTGTCTAATATGGAATTAAAATGACACTAAGGTTGTGCACATTTGCTCTAAGAATTGGAGGCCAGTGGTAGTTGAGAGAGTTCAGCATAAGAGAAAGAACTGAAGAAAACAGACACTTATTGGGTGGAGGATACACAGTGGAGAATGATAGTAAAAGAATGTTTTTGAAGATCCTCACCTTGCTTTAGACTTTCCTCTTACAAGGTCCATTGAGAGACTGATTAAATTATAAAATATTTTAAATTACTGTTTGGCTGCCAAACCAGACAGTGTGAGCTGCTGTATTGGATTGATTTCCACTTACATGACCTCAGGGCTTTTTAATACAAGAATCACAACAAAGAAGAATGACAAAGAACAAACTCTTCCCAAGGATATGATTTGGCTATAGCAATATTTTCTTCACCAGCTAGTTCACCTGTGACTATATCAAACCACCAAATTCCTTACTGTCCCAGTAAGAAAATCCATTAGGCTTTCCCTGAAAAGCCTCCTTGGAGAAACCTTAGGAAGAGGTCATCTTAAGTAGGCCTTCCAAAAACACTTTGGGAACAAAACAATTTCAATCTGTACTTGCTTTTGCTATCACGCTCCCTGTTTAATTTCCTCTTGTTTTGTATCAGTTTCTTCGTGGAAATTCCCATCGGTCACCACCATGACAAAGAGGGCTCAACAGATAGGTGGGGGGCCCACACCTGGAAATTGAGGAAGACCTGGCAAAGCACAAGTAGAGGAGTTTCTTCCCGCCGCTGAGAGCGACAAGCCACTTCTCAGAAGCTTCTCCAAACCCAGGGTGCAGGAGACAAATTTCCAATCCCACTCCCAGTGCCCCCGTCCTCTGTGGGAGAGCAGAATCCAAGCCCAGCACACCCGTAGCCGGGCCACGCACTGCCCGCTTCCTCCGGTGGGGGCCAGGGAGTGAGGCGTGCAGCTGGGCCGGTTCCTTCTCAGCTGCACAGACTGACTGGGAAGGGCCGTGGGCGGTGCGCCTCAAACCACAGCGGCTCGTGCAGCCGCGCTGCCTGTGTCTAGAGGCCCGAGTGGCTCGCCTAGATACCGCGCTTTACTCAGGAGTGGGAATAACACCTTACTTTGTGGTTGGGCCTATATATATCCTCTCCTTGTCAACCCCAGTCTTGAAATATCTTCGATCTACTTTGTTCTCCACTGTTAAGTTGCTTTTAACTTTTCTCTCTGATGCTATTTCCCTCACAGGTGGGAAATGATAGAGCACTTGAGGTGAGTGTATTGTTTTGAGCAGGAATTAAATCATCTCAGTGTAACGGCTGCTACAGCCTCAAAGGGCCAGCCACTGCACAGACTGTGGTTTCCCTCAGCTCCGCTTCACCTCCATTAATGGGCTTTCACACATGGGAGAGACTATTTCCATTGCTGCCCCCACTTATACTGATAAAGCGGGCTGTACTTGCATTGCATTACTACCTTTTCTTTCACCACAGCCACCATACATTGTGCTAATAATGAGAATACAGAGATGAGATTACCGCTGCCTCTCTGTTCTACCAGAACCCAGGCACGAATATAACCAGTCATGAACATGACTGTGAAATGAACATGCAGTGAAATAAGTATAGGACAAAGGCTTAATCCAGGTGACAAGAAGACACCAGTGAGAAACTGGCATTTGAGAAAGGACTTACAATAAAGAAAGCAGGAAGGGGCTTTGTCACCAAATGGAACAGTACAACTTAAACCAGAGAGGCATCAAAAAGCATGGCATCTACTTTAAATCACTTGGGTTAACTATTTTTCAAATCCTTTATATCCTTGTTATTGTCATTATCATTATTATTTTATCATTTGAAATGCTAAGCTCTGTAGAGGAGTTTGTCTTCTACTCTATTTTCCCCAATTTTCCTTTTATTTGTATTATTTTTTAAATTTCTTGTATTTTATGCTCTGTTAATCAGGATCTCACTATTTTATCTTTTTGATTGATTACATTTTTATTAATAAATTAAATTGTCATCTTTGTCTCATTTAGTGTTTGGGGCTTAAAGTTCTACTTTTTTCTAATGTATTACTTTCATTAAATAAAGTAGTTGAATCTATAATAAAGGGACCTCAATCTTCTGCCTGGAGCTTGAGAAGGAATAAAGCAATGAGAGATGATCCTAATTTTTGATATTGCAGCCTTGAGGGCAGTGATCAGGAAGACATTGTTTTCGGTGTAGGAACTTGGGAAATAGCAGAAGAAACTTTTTTAAGAGTTCTGAGTCCTGGACATACACCAAAGCCAATACAGTTAATGTGACATTCATTTCTTTTTGGAAATCCAAACTGACTCCTCCAACTCCTCTCATTTTAAGAGATGTAAGGCCCTATAGACTTTAGCTCTTGTCAGAGAGAAACCATTAATATTTCCTGGATGCCTGGCAACCTGCATGTTCTCTCCAGGGGAAAAAAAATGTTCCTTTAATGAAACCATTCTACCATGGGACTAGAGGTGGAAAAATGAGAGGGAAGGTAGTGGGTTACATTTTATCTTTGTTCTTAAATAAATAAATCAATTTATCATTTTGGTGAAATCACCTGAGCTAAGGAGGAGTGTCATTTAATTCAACTGGGCTGGAAGCCACTAGTCATTTTAACTCCTGTTCAAGAGCCTTGGCTAGAAGAGCGATGAGATACCAGCAAAGTGAGTCTGCAAGAAGCAGACAGCCCAGACACCACAGCTGCAGTCTGAGGAGCTCAGAATGGGAGCATGAAGACCCTGCCAAGTGCACAGAGAGAAAGAACCAGGTCCAGAGAGGACAAGTGTTTTTAGGACTGTATTAAATGTAAGCAGCCTGTCCCATTTGCCTTTCTCCCTACCTGCATTGCCACTGCAGAGGGCTTAGGTTAACTTTGGGGTGGGGTGGGGGGCAGAGGTGGGGTGGAGGATGTGGTAGAGTAGCTAGAAAAGGAGATCTGTTCCCAAGGAGTTGTACTTAAAGAACTCCACCCAGAGCTGAGGAGACATCCTCTCCTCACTGAATAAAATGACAAGATCTGGATTTGGGGCTGATGAGACTTTGGAAGTAATTATATGTCACATGTAAGAGTGATGTGAATTGTTGTATCTGGAGACAAGACTGTGACAATTTGTATTTTCCAAAGTGAAGTCGCTCAGTCGTGTCCAACTCTTTGTGACCCCATGGACAGTAGCCTGCACCAAGCTCCTCCATCCATGGGATTTTCCAGGCAAGAGTNATCTGGAGACAAGACTGTGACAATTTGTATTTTCCAAAGTGAAGTCGCTCAGTCGTGTCCAACTCTTTGTGACCCCATGGACAGTAGCCTGCACCAAGCTCCTCCATCCATGGGATTTTCCAGGCAAGAGTACTGGAGTAGGTTGCCATTGCCTTCTCCAGGGAATCTTCCTGACCCAGGGATCGAACCCAGGTCTCCCACATTATAGACAGATGCTTTAATAAGATCTGTCTTCTTCCTAGGCACCTCTTGCTTCCTTGGTCCAGCTGCATGCTCTACTGTAATGTGACCTTGTCACTCCCCATCAGTTTTCCTCTGCTTGAATCTGATTTGACCTTTGTTACTTATTTTCCCAATAGAAGGTGGCAGAAGTGATGTTACACATTGCAGCTTCCTCCTCGATCTCTGATAATACTTGGTCTTGTGAAACCTTTTTTACAAATCCAGCCACCATACTGAAGGAAGCCCAAGCTCATGAAAAACATGTACTGTTGCAGTGAACAGTCCTATTTAAGCTCCCAGCCAGTGGCTAGCAATGTGCGTGAGCCCTCCAGACCACCAGCCCAGCTGAACCATTAGATGCCAACATCTGGCCGTGAGTGCTTGAGTAACCCCAAGTGAGAACCATCCAGCTGAATGTGGAAGATAATAATAAATGTAGCTAGTATTCTTAGATTGTTGTAGTACTGAGCTTGTGGCCCCACAGATGATGAAACAAGCTGCCTTTCCCTTTCCTTTTGTGAACATCATAGATGCTCAAAATAAAAATGCTCTTGTTCCATTACTTTTTGTCCCGCCTTCCTTCCTTAGAAAATTGATTTCTGCTATTTAAAGATTGTTTTCACTATCTGTAGTTTCTATTTACCTTTAGATTCTTGCTTAATTTCACTCTGATTCTAGGAAGTCATTGAAGAAAGATGTCTATTTCAATAAAATTTTATCATATAGTTTTGCAAAGCTCAAGAATTAAGCCTTGAAAACTCACTTGTCAGTAGTGCAAGGATGAAGGGACAGCAGTTAAGTGGAATTAAGTTGAAGTACTGCTTTTTAACAAAGTTTATAACATCCACTATTTTTTGATAGAATAACAAGCAAAATTTAATCCACTACAAATAATATGCCTATGCATGCACCATTAACTAATCATTCATAGGTTGGAGGAGCCTGGTGGGCTGCAGTCCATGGGGTCACAAAGAGTCAGACAAGACTGAGCGACTTCACTTCCACTTTTCACTTTCATGCACTGGAGAAGGAAATGGCAACCCGCTCCAGTGTNCATGCACCATTAACTAATCATTCATAGGTTGGAGGAGCCTGGTGGGCTGCAGTCCATGGGGTCACAAAGAGTCAGACAAGACTGAGCGACTTCACTTCCACTTTTCACTTTCATGCACTGGAGAAGGAAATGGCAACCCGCTCCAGTGTTCTTGCCTGGAGAATCCCAGGGACGGTGGAGCCTGGTGGCCTGCTGTCTTTGGGGTCTCACAGAGTCGGACATGACTGAAGCGACTTAGCAGCAGCATAGGTTTAATTTAATGTAAAGTACTACAGTAGTTGCCTCACTGTTCTTACCTTATTTGAAAATCCCTTTTTTTATTTTCATAGTGACAGGTAGAAGTTAGGTGACTTTAAAAATCAACTTTGAAGAAATGTTGATTGGCATTTTGAGAAAGAAGTCGAAAGCATATGATTTTTTCAACTAAATCCATCTGGTTGAGTAGTTTTCACGTGGACTTGGGTAAATCACAGAACCCTTTGAGATTGATTCCTCCTTTTTAAAGTGGGGAATGAGGCCAGGCCTACTGTGAATAATTCACTGAAGTACAAAGCATGCTGCAAGTTGTGAATCCCCAACCCCCCTTACTTAGCTGGGTTAGATGTCTCTCTGTGTGCTTCCTCAGCCCCTATAACAAACTATTTTCTGGTATTCCAGTTTGTCTGAGTTATTAGCTCTTATACTCCTCAAAGGCAGGGACTGTATATTGTTCACCATTATATGCCCAGTTCTTAGACACATTATCTAGGCCACACTGGGCTCTTAGCCAATGTTTCAGTGAATGAATGAATGAGATATCCAAGCTTGCTCAGTTCTCAGAATTTGTGTATTAGTAAAGGTATTTTGGGACATTTCCATCATCCCAGAAACATCTGTTGGATGGTGCTGCAACAAATGCAGTATTAAACAGTAGCCAGAAATAGTTTTGAATGAAGAAGAGATTTTTACAGGAACAGTGCAAGACTGCATGTTCTATTTATTTAAATATGTAACAATTATCTTCTGGGCATGTTGCAGACCCATTTATGTGACTTACTTAAATTCACTAACATAATATACAAACCACACCTATTTAATGCAAGTAACAATAAATTGTCTTTATGATGAATGAAAAAGAGGCTTCTTAGGTTTATACAGGGCAATATATGTGACCAGACCAGGATTTTCTAGAACAAGTTGAATTGTAATACAGACACAATAGTAAATGTGACTGGGTGATAAGACTGCTCCAGCTGATCTCCTAGAAAACTCTACTTGTGAATAATTTTAAATCAAGGAGAAGGTTGGCCTAAATTTTCAGTGTCCTTCCTTCTTGGGAAAAAAAAAAAAAAGATTCTGTGATTACATGAATTAAATATTTTAATGACAATCCTCAGGAGGACTGTATGATATTTGGCCAAAAGAGAGATGCAAAGATGAGGATTTCCTGGTTAGGGAAAGAGATACCAAAATATTTTTCTAGGAGAGGAGGCAGACATTGAACCTGACCTTCAGATATCTTGCTCATGTTTATTCCTTTTAAGCAGTCAGAAAAATCTATCCCACAGATTAAAGGATGTGAGAGCATTTGAAACTAATTTGGAATCTTTTTTCAGTTTTTGAGGATAGTGTTTGCAACAGAGGGCTCCTAATTGCCCCCTCCTATCTCCCTATAGCCCTGTAAGAGTGCTCTGCTGTGCTGTCCTTAGTCCTCAGTCATGTCTGACTCTGTGACCCCATGGACTGTAGCCCACCAGGCTGTTCTGCCCATGGGGATTCTCCAGACAAGAATACTGGAGTGGGTTGCCATGCCCTCCTCCAGGAGATCTTCCCAACCCAGGGATCGAACCCAGGTCTCCCACATTGCAGGTGACTTCTTTAGCATCTGAGCCACGAGAGCTACTTGGTGTGAAATTTACAGACCACCACTTATTAAGCATAAATAGTTCATTATTTTATCTTCTAATTCTTGAAGTAACAGTGAAAGAATGCTTGTGTCAGCAAATAAAGCATTCTTCTAATTTATTTTTCCATCCCAAAGCAACCACTGTACCCCTTTGGACACCCAGCCTGTTTGCTATTTTTGCTGTCCTGCTCCTGCAGTCAGAACAAATCTTTATATATTTTTATTAAACACCTCATTAAACTTTTATCACAGTGCATTATGAAAAAAGATCCCTCCTTCAAAATGTTACATACTGAGTTGCTTGCCTGGATGTCTCATCTAATCAATAGTAACTATGAATTTTTAATAAAAACACATTTCCTCCTGCTTTTGCCCAATAAGTTTCATGGACTGAAATCATATGTTGAAGTCCTCAGCCCCCAGGACCTCAGCATGTGACTATATTTGGGGACAGGGCCTTGAAAGAGGAACTTAAGGCAAAATTAGACTATACGGGACCGGCATCCCTATAAGAAGAGGAGATTAGGCCATAGACATGTCCAAAGGAAAGAACACGTAAGACAGAGGAGAAGATGGCCATCCACCAAGGAAAGCAACCGCAGGAGAAACCCACCTTTCCTATTACTTTATCTCAGACAGCTGGCCTCACACTGTGAGAAAATCATTCTTGTTGCTTAAGCACTTTATTATGGCAGCCTGAGCAAACTAATAAAGGCGTCAATCAACAGAAACACATTATTTCTGACGGCAGAGCTGAGACCTAGGGTGGAACTAAACATGTGAGCTCGAATTTAAAACTCAAATTCAAACCCAGGAAACAGACTGAGGAGAGTGCACGACTTTAATATTTTCTCTTCCCCTGTGTTTGCTGCTGTTTCCTCACGGCAACGAGGAGTCTCTAAATATAAAGAAATTCATCTGAGAGAAGCAGGGAAGAATAAGAGCAAATGAGGAGAGTCTGGTTTTAATTAGGGAGTCTTATGTATAAGACAAAAAGCTAATTTCTAAGGTGGCTAGAGCAATGACAGAAAAACTGAAGTAGGAATCAGCTTCATGACTGCCATTTCCAACACTAGATAATGCAGTAAAAAACATGTGAGCATGGAGGAAAGAGCTAAAAGCTAAATACGTGACTAGATTCTCCTGTTGTTTACACAGCAAGAATGTAAATACTGGGAACACTTTGTCCTAGCAATAATTTCTGAAATAAAAGACTGTCTTTGGTATGAGGTTATTATTTCACTATGAGTTTGGGTGTGATTTATTAATTATCTCAGGCCTAGAGACATACTAGAATGAAATAACATTTTGAAGCTTCATCTTTCAAACAAAGCTAGCTGCCTTGGCAATGAAAAGAATTTGTTTCTCCATGTTCAAAATAAGCCCATTCAGGACCAACAGCCTATTAAACAATATTTAACTTATTGAAATTTGATTCAGAGGAGAAAAATAATGCACTAATATAATTTATTACTGGACATAATAATAACTAACAAACCACCGTAATTTTGTAAACATAGCCCACTTAATTCTCATCACAGCCCTTGAACCATTGTTTCCCCATTATGGTGAGGAGGAAACTAAGATCCTAAGCAGTTAAGTACCCCTTGTCTCACAGCCAGGACAGTAGGAAGTGATGTCATCTCTTGAGGTTGAATCGAAAGTTATTTTGAGATTTGAGGCAGTGCAGGGAATTTAGGGCAGTCTTGAGGGACATGCCATAATTTACCAATAAGAAGCAACTAAGAGCTCCAGGAAGATCAATAGAAGATATTCAGCTTCAATATTTATTTAGTAGATGAAGCAGCGTGTCCTTTTTTCTTTTTTCAATTTTGTCCAAAACTTTCAGCAGCCAGAGAGAGAGACTGAGAAACGCAAGACTAGAAATTGGCCAGACAGAGAGAATGGTCAGAGTGGGAGGAGAATGATGAGAAAGGATGTAGGAGAATAGGAAACTAGGAAACAAATTGTTTTCACAGAAAGAAGTTTTTGTGAATGTGATATACTGGAAGATATACTGTGATGGCACAGGAGCATGGCCGAGAGGAGCTACCCCTCATCCAAGGTAAGGAGCAGCGGCTGCACTTTGCTGGAGCAGCCGTGAAGAGATACTCCACGTCCGAGGTAAGAGAAACCCAAGTAAGAGGGTAGGCACCGAGAGAGAGCATCAGAGAGCAGACAGACTGAAACCACAATCACAGACAACTAGCCAATCTGATCACATGGACCACAGCTTTGTCTAACTCAATGAAACTAAACCATGCCATGTGGGGCCACCCAAGACAGACGGGTCATGGTGGAGAGGTCTGACAGAATGTGGTCCACTGGAGAAGGGAATGGAAAACCACTTCAGTATTCTTGCCTTGAGAACTCCATGAACAGTATGAAAAGTCACAATAATAGGATACTGAAAGAACTCCCTAGGTCAATAGGTGCCCAATATGCTACTGGAGATCAGTGGAGAAATAACTCCAGAAAGAATGAAGGGATGGAGCCAAAGCAAAAACAATACCCAGTTGTGTATGGGACTGGTGATAGAAGCAAGGTTTGATGCTGTGAAAGCAATATTGCATAAGAACCTGGAATGTTAGGTCCATGAATCAAGGGAAACTGGAAGTGGTCAAACAGAAAATGGCAAGAGCGAACATCAACATTCTAGGAATCAGCAAGCTAAAATGGACTGGAATGGGTGAATTTAACTCAGATGACCATTATATCTACTACCGTGGGCAGGAATCCCTCAGAAGAAATGCAGTAGCCATCATGGTCAATAAGAGTCTGAAACGCAGTACTTGGATTCAATCCCCAAAATAACAGAATGATCTCTGTTCATTTCCAAGGCAAATCATTCAATATCATGGTAATCCAAGTCTATGCCCTGACCAGTAACACTGATAAAGCTGAAGTTGAACCTATAAGACCTTCTAGAACTAACACCCAAAAGAGATGTCCTTTTCATTATAGGGAACTGGAATGCAAAAGTAGGAAGTCAAGAAACACCTGGAGTAACAGGCAAATTTGGCCTTGGAGTAAAGAATGAAGCAGGGCAAGGCTAAGAGTTCTGCCAAGAGAAAGCACTGGTCATAGCGCACAGTCTCTTCAACACAAGAGAACTCTCTACACATGGACATCACCAGATGGTCAACACTGAAATGAGACTGATTATTTTCTTTGCAGCCAAAGATGGAGAAGCTCTGTACAGTCAGCAAAAAACAGACAGGGAGCTGACTGTGGCTCAGATCATGAACTCCTTATGGCCAAATTTAGACTGAAATTGAAGAAAGTGGAGAAAACCACTAGACCATTCAGGTATGACATAAATCAAATCCCTTATGATTATACAGTGGAAGTGAGAAATAGATTTAAGAGACTAGATCTGATAGACAGAGTGCCTGATGAACTATGGATGGAGGTTTGTGACATTGTACAGGAGACAGGAATCAAGACCATCCCCAAGGAAAAGAAATGCAAAAAAGCAAAGTGGCTGTCTGAAGAGGCCTTACAAATAGCTGTGAAAAGAAGAGAAGCCAAAAGCAAAGGAGAAAATGAAAGATATACCCATTTGAATACAGAGTTCCAAAGAATAGCAAGGATAAGAAAGACTTTCTCAGCTATCAATGCAAAGAAATAGAGAAAAACAACAGAATGGAAAAGAATATAGATCTCTTCAAGGAAATCAGAGATACCAAGGAAACATTTCATGCAAAGATGGGCTCAATAAAGGACAGAAATGGTAGGGAAGGAATGGTAGGGACCTAACAGAAGCAGAAGATATTAAGAAGAGGTGGCAAGAATACACAGAAGAACTGTACAAAAAAGATCTTCACAACCCAGATCACAACCCATGTGATCACTCACCTGGAGCCAGACATCCTGCAATGTGAAGTCAATTGGGCCTTAGGAAGCATCACTATGAACAAAGCGAGTGGAGGTGATGGAATTCCAGTGGAGCTATTTCAAGTCCTGAAAGATGATGCTGTGAAAGGGCTGCACTCAATATGTCAGCAAGTTTGGAAAACTCAGCAGTAGCCACAGGACTGGAAAATGTCATTGTTCATTCCAATCCCAAAGAAAGGCAATGCCAAAGAATGCTCAAACTACTGCACAATTGCACTCATCTCACACACTAGTAAAATAATGCTCAAAATTCTCTAAGCCA
>SJYX01004317.1:283616-315555 GCA_006410675.1 Oreotragus oreotragus | reverse complement strand
GAGAGTTCCAGAAAAACATCTATTTCTGCTTTATTGCCTATGCCAAAGCCTTTGACTGTGTGGATCACAATCAACTGTGGAAAATTCTGAAAGAGATGGGAATACCAGACCACCTGACCTGCCTCTTAAGGTACCTATATGCAGGTCAGGAAGCAACAGTTAGAACTGGACATGGAACAACAGACTGGTTCCAAATAAGAAAAGGAGTACATCAAGGCTGTATACTGGCACCCTGCTCATTTAACTTCTATGCAGAGTACATCATAAGAAACGCTGGGCTGGAAGAAGCACAAGCTGGAATCAAGATTGCCGGGAGAAATATCAATAACTTCAGATATGCAGATGACACCATCCTTATGGCAGAAAGTGAAGAACTAAAAAGCCTCTTGATGAAAGTGAAAGAGGAGAGTGAAAAAGTTGGCTTAAAGCTCAAATTCAGAAAACTAAGATCATGGGATCTGGCCCCATCACTTCACGGCAAATAGATGGGGAAACAAACAGTGGAAACAGTGTCAGACTTTATTTTTCTGGGCTCCAAAATCACAGCAGATGGTAATTGCAGCCATGAAATTAAAAGACACTTATGACCAACCTAGATAGCATATTCAAAAGCAGAGACATTACTTTGTCTACAAAAGTCCGTCTAGTCAAGACTATGGTTTTTCCAGTGGTCATGTATGGATGTGAGCTTTGGACAATAAAGAAAGCTGAGTGCTGAAGAATTGATGCTTTTGAACTGTGGTGTTGGAGAAGACTCTTGAGAATCCCTTGGACTGCAAGAGGATCCAACCAGTCCATCCTAAAGGAGATCAGTCCTGGGTGTTCATTGGAAGGACTGATGTTGAAGCTGAAACTCCAATACTTTGGCCACCTGATGCGAAGAGCTGACTCATTTGAAAAGACCCTGATGCTGGGAAAGATTGAGAGCAGGAGGATAAATGGACAAAAGAGGGTGAGATTGTTGGATGGCATCACCGACCCAATGGACATTGGTTTGCATGGACTCCGGGAGTTGGTGATGGACAGGGAAGCCTGGTGTGCTGCAGTTCATGGGGTTGCAAAGAGCTGGACACTACTCAGCAACTGAATTGAACTGATACTGGAAATGAGAGGGATTTAACAGGACAAGAGGAGAATGTAGAGATGGAAGTAAAGAGAAAGGTAAGAGATATACCTACTCTTGTTTCCTCTTTCCCACCTCTGAATCTGAGTTATTCCAAGTTAGGAGAAATTCAGAGTTACTGCCGAGATCTTGGCTTCCCTAGAACCTCAGGGTCTACCTGTGGCCTGAATGAATAAAACACACCTATTTAAGTGTGCAGCAGTCATGAGAAAGCCTTCACAGACCTCCCCCTCCAGAAGTGGAATAGAAGGAGAACCCCATTGACTAAAGGAAATCCATCAGTGTGTCAGAGGTATCCTAAGTCACAGCCACCACCACCCTCACCCAGGTACTGGTCACCTACCTCCCTGCTTCCTTTCCTCAGGCTTTGCCCCTAATAAAATCCTCGGGACTGTATACCACAAAATGTTTTCAGTTGAGTTCAGTTCAGTCACTCAATCATGTCTGACCCTTTGCAACCCTATGGACTGCAGCACACCAGGCTTCCTGTCCATCACCAACTCCTGGGGCTTGCTCAAATTCATGTCCATTGAGTCAGTGATGCCATCCAACCATCTCCTCCTTTGTTGTTCCCTTCTCCTCTTGCCTTCAATCTTTCCCAGCATCAGAGTCTTTTCCAATGAGTCAGTTCTTCAGATCAGTGGCCAAAGTACTAGTTTCAGCTTCACCATCAGTCCTTCTGATGAATATTCAGGACTGATTTTCTTTAGGATGGACCTGGTTGGGTCTCCTTGCAGTCCAAGGGACTCTCAAGAGTCTACTCCAACATCACACTTCAAAAGCATCAATTCTCCGGTGCTCAGCTTTCTTTATAGTTCAACTCTTACATCCATACATGACTACTTGAAAAACCACAGCTTTGATTAGATGACTTCTGTTGGCAAAGTAATGTCTCTGCTTTTTAATATGCTGTCTAGGTTGGTCATAGCTTTTTCTACCAAGGAGCATGCGTCTTTTAATTTGATGGCTGCAATCACCATCTGCAATGATTTTGGAGCCCAAAAATATAAAGTCTCTCATTGTTTCCATTGCTTCCCCATATATTTGCCATGAAGTGATGGGACTTGATGCTATGATCTTAGTTTTTTCAATGTTGAGTGTTAAGCCAACTTTTTCACTCTCCTCTTTCACCTTCATCAAGAGGCTATTTAGTTCTTCTTCACTTTCTGCCATAAGGGTGGTGTCATCTGCATATTTGAGATTGATTTCCCAGAAATCTTGATTCCAGCATGTGCTTCATCCAGTCTGGCATTTTGCATGCTGTACTCTGCATATAAGTTAAATAAGCAGGGTGACAGTATACAGCCTTGACATACTCATTTCCCGATTAGGAACCAGTCTGTTGCTCTGTGTCCAGTTCTAACTGTTGCTTCCTGACCTGCATACAGGTTTCTCAAGAGACAGGTCAGGTGGTCTGGTATTCCCATCTCTTTCAGAATTTTCCACAGTTTATTGTGATCCACACAGTCAAAGGCTTTGGCATAGTCAATAAAGCAGAAATAGATGTTTTTCTGGAATTCCTCTTTCTTTTTTGATGATCTGGCAGATGTTGGCAGTTTGATCTCTGATTCCTCTGCCTTTTCTAAATCCAGCTTGAACACCAAGAATTTCACAGTTCATGTACCGTTGAAGCCTGTCTTGGAGAATTTTGGGCATTACTTTGCTTAGCATGTGAGATGAAGGCAAATGTGTGGTAGCTTGAACATTCTTTGGCATTGGTTTTCTTTGGGATTGAAATGAAAACTGACTTTTTCTAGTCCTGTGGCCACTGCTGAGTTTTCCAAATTTTCTTTCATGTTGAGTGCAGCACTTTAACCACATCATCTTTTAGGAGCTGCAATAGTTCAACTGGAATTCCACCAACTCCTTGGGTGTAATTGCAAAGTGTTTTAGTATTTTTCAAATGTGTAAGGGTAGTGATATAACAAACACAAACTCTAAAGGTATCACTAAGTTCCTAAGCAGTTTCTGTTATTAATTTTATGTGTTTAGGTTTGCATCTCATATGTCTGCACTTGTTTCCACCCTCCTGCTGTCACCTTTCTCCAGACTTCATCTGTCTCCAAGGTTACTCATCCTCCTAAGGGTCACCCTTGCTCTTTTCTAAGCCATTCTCTGTGTGGTACCCATGGAATGCTCCTTGAATGCAGATATTTAACAAACAGAATCTTTCCTAATTCTTTTAGTGAATGAGTAGGAGAAGGCAATGGCAACCCACTTCAGTAGACTTGCCTGGAAAATCCCATGGGCGGAGGAGCCTGGTAGGCTGCAGTCCATGGGGTTACAAAGAGTTGGACACTTACTGAGCGACTTCACTTTGACTTTTCACTTTCATGCATTGGAGAAGGGAATGACAACCCACTCCAGTGTTCTTGCCTGGAGAATCCCAGGGACGGCGGAGCCTGGTGGGCTGCCGTCTATGGGGTCGCACAGAGTCAGACATGGCTGAAGCGACTTAACAGCAGCAGCAGAAGCAGGATTGACAAGCTAAAATCATCATGAAATTCTATTCTTTCTCCTGTGAACTGTCAACTCTGCTTTCTGTGCCTCACTTTCTTCTTGTTAGGAGGAAGTCTCAAGCAGGTTCTGTAGGTTTTCTGGGTACTCTTGAAAGAACCAAATAGGTCCTTTGCTTTGGCATGCAAAATCCAGTTCCAGCCAATGTTTTCCTAACCAGGTGAGTTACATTTGAGTGACTTTCCCTCCCACCCCAGCCTGGCCTTGCCATGTGGAAATCTCTTGGTGGGAGGGGCTGCTTCCTGCTCTGGGCCTGGACCAAGTTCTACTCAAGTCATACAGATGTCATTTCCACAGGGGAGATTCCTCTCTACTTTCTCATCCTGTAGTTATTTCTGTGAGTCATTCTTTGACAGTTCATGTTTTTATCCCCCACTAGACTATAATGTCTGTGAAGGCATAGTTGTTGTTGTTCAGTCAACTCAGTCATGTCTGACTCTTTGTGACCCCATGGACTGCAACACACCAGGCTTCACATTCCTTCACCATCTCCCAGAGCTTTGTCAAACTCATGCCCATTGAGTTGGTGATGCCCTCCAACCATCTCATCCCTTCTTGTTGTCCCCTTCTCCTCCTACCTTCAATCTTTCCCAGCATCTGGGTCTTTTCTAATGAGTCAGCTGTTCACGTCAGGTGGCCAAAGTTTTGGAGCTTCAGCATCAGTCCTTCTAATGAATATTCAGGACTGACTTCATTTAAGATTGACTGGTTTGATCTCCTTTCAAGAGTCTTTCCCAACACCACAGTTCGAAAGCATCAGTTCTTTGGTGCTCAGCCTTCTTTATGGTCCAACTCTCAGATAGTTGGAGAGTTTTGTTGACAGTCCATATCCTGGACTCTTAATAGTCTCTCAATATGATATTTTAATAAGTGAATACAAAAAACTTTTCTTACTGGATACTGGGAAGTCTGACCACTATCATGGAAGTGGAAGTGATATTTTATTTTATTTTATTTTTTCTTTCTAATGAAAGCATATTTAATTCAGTGGAGTTTTTTTTTCTAAATTAATTTTTTTTTTATTTATTTATTTTTATTTTAATTTATTATTTTATTTTTTCTAGTCTTTGATTTAAATAATGAACCATTCCTCAGGAGAAAACTCAGAGGAAAGGATAATGTGTGTCCTGTGTACTCCACCTCATGCTTTGTGAGGAAAAGGGAAAATGAAGACCTAGAAATCCATACCTGAAATGAGCATTTTCCTCTGGGATGAGCTAAGTGGTTGGAGAGAACTCTGGATGGAATTGTCTTATCTTACCTGGGCTGGAGACCTACAAGTTGCTTCCAGAGGAGTGGGAATCTAGATTTGAAAATAAAATACCCTAGGGTGAAATGTGAACGGATTTAATTTTTTTTCAAAATGTTGTACAAGCCAAGCTCTTTTGCCAAAATTTGCCTTCTTTATATTATTAGATCTTCTTCACTTGCTCCTAGTCTTATTCTTTTACCATTCACTTTGTCCCAGGGTCTGCTAAACTGCTGACCTCCTGGGCCCTGAGGCATTTAAAGCCCTTGATCCTGATAAAAAAAAAAAAAAATCTCTCCAAAAGCAAGGATTAGGTTAGATTAGCAGGTTGCCAGCTCTTGATTCACATATTGCCCAGATCTCTAATCCCTAGCCCCAGATCTCCAGGCCATACCCCACAAAGAGCAAGTGGAAGGGCTCCATACCAACAAAGAGTGACAGCTGCTTCCCCACAATAGACACAAATATCCTGGGCCCTTGCCAGATTTATGCAAGCATGAACTGTTGTCTTGCTGGCTGGCAGAATAGTGAGATGAGTGAGAAATAAAGGCTGTCAGGACTAAAGAAATCTCAGACATCACAGAGCTTTGTGCCAAACTTGATGCCAGTAGGGAGTGCTGAGGTCACACCCCAGATGTCTTGGTTGGCATCAGAAAGCTTCAGAAAGAGCCAGTGGCATAAATTCTTCCCTTAATCCTGGGCCAGAAATTCTTCACACCAGGGAGGAAGTGCAGCAGGAAATAGGAGGGCCCCTCAGCAGAACCAACTCCTTGACTCTAATCTACAGACACAACTGCCAAGTTTGGGCGTGTGACAATAGTTCATAGTTCTTATACTTTCTGATATAGCTTTGAAACCTCATACCTAGCACAGGGCTCTTGGGCAGGGCTTGGCATGGAAGAAACAAAATGATGGTAATGGAGGTTGATAGCAGAGGAATATGTCAGTGAGTGTGACATCCATGAGTATTATGCCTAGGGGAGATGAACTGAGAAAAAACTGAATATTGAAACTCGCAGTTGTCAGAATTCTTTTTCCCACATGCTCCTGCTTAGTTGTGTAATAAATATCAATTACCCAGTAGGAGAGGAGAGAGACAACATCCATTGCCAGGCATCTGGCTTTGGAAATACTTTGCTGGGAACACAACCTGTGAAACTGAAGCTGTGCAGCTTCACTCTCTGCTGGTCTCAGGCAGTCTTGCATCCAGAGAAAGAAACCCCTTTGCAATTTTATTTGATGGTTATATTTACAGGATTGCATAATACTTTTTGGCTGCATAACTTTTTGGACCCTCGTCTTTTATGACCTACGATCCCACTGAAATGTGAAATGTTCCTAAAATTAGCAAAGGCCATGTGTTTTATCCTACCTCTCAGATTTCACTGGGCTGGGATAAGTGGGGCAACATCATATAAACTAAAATGCAGAGGAGCAGAGAGACTTGGGTTTATTCCCAGCTCTGTGCCTGTGAGGTCACTTATTTGTAACCAGAAGTAAGCCACCACAACTGTCTCAGTCTTAGACTGAGCTGTCTTTTGAATGCTGGGGTGAATTTGATTATCTCCAAGGGCCCTGGAGAGGGTATTTATTTCTATTCTTCTGGTGCTGAATTCAGGCTGACTTCTGAGATATTCATTGGCCTCATCCTTGAGTTTTCATTCCTATAATGTATGTGGATCAGTAGGGGGTGGAGTGTTGGGAAGATATCTTGAAAATTTCCCCAAATAGACTTCAGAGGAACTAGGTAACAGAGATCTTTCTATCATTTTTGCTTAGTATTCCTAAGTATTACTATTCTATCCCTAAGTGTTACTATTACTATTCCTAAGTAATATTATTTCTTAGTATTCCTATTCATTTTGCTGGACAAGAAATAAAGACATTAAGAGTACCTTCAAAAATAGTCCTTCTCTACCCCTGGAAGCTCCAGTAGTTAGAAAATTCTGAAGGAGACAAGGGAATATGGCCAGACATCCCCTCCAACAGCACCCATAGATAGGAAGGAGGATCCACGGAGTCAGCTGACAGCCAGGCCGAGGTGGAGGAGGAGTTGCAATGATGGGGGNGGATAAGTGGGGCAACATCATATAAACTAAAATGCAGAGGAGCAGAGAGACTTGGGTTTATTCCCAGCTCTGTGCCTGTGAGGTCACTTATTTGTAACCAGAAGTAAGCCACCACAACTGTCTCAGTCTTAGACTGAGCTGTCTTTTGAATGCTGGGGTGAATTTGATTATCTCCAAGGGCCCTGGAGAGGGTATTTATTTCTATTCTTCTGGTGCTGAATTCAGGCTGACTTCTGAGATATTCATTGGCCTCATCCTTGAGTTTTCATTCCTATAATGTATGTGGATCAGTAGGGGGTGGAGTGTTGGGAAGATATCTTGAAAATTTCCCCAAATAGACTTCAGAGGAACTAGGTAACAGAGATCTTTCTATCATTTTTGCTTAGTATTCCTAAGTATTACTATTCTATCCCTAAGTGTTACTATTACTATTCCTAAGTAATATTATTTCTTAGTATTCCTATTCATTTTGCTGGACAAGAAATAAAGACATTAAGAGTACCTTCAAAAATAGTCCTTCTCTACCCCTGGAAGCTCCAGTAGTTAGAAAATTCTGAAGGAGACAAGGGAATATGGCCAGACATCCCCTCCAACAGCACCCATAGATAGGAAGGAGGATCCACGGAGTCAGCTGACAGCCAGGCCGAGGTGGGGAAGGAGGGAGTTGCAGCGATGGGGGTGGGGTGGGGGTCCTGTCCTGAGCCATCCACAGGTACTTTGGAGAAAGTGTGCTCTATCAATGAGGAAAAGCTGCACACACACAAAAACATACTCACTCCTATTTGCTGATCCATCCTAGATCACCATCGTCTTCTCACCAGACAGCCTTTCAAAACACAAGCTGCACATGACTGCCATGAAGCTTCTATACAAACATCTGAGGTAATATTTTCAGGAAGTTATGGACAACCATAGCCAGCTTCAACTTCCTTTTTAAGATTAATGTTTATGCCACTGTTTCCGTGATCTCTTCCTGAGTTAAAACTCCAACTGGTGCTTGAAACAACAGTATTTTTTATTTCTCACCTTAAGGGGTTGATGAGAAGGCTCTTTTGCCAGACTCACCTGGGCTCAGGTACCTCCCTGCATTCAGCTGGAGAGTTGACTGGCCCGGAAGGTCCATGATGCCTTTCATGGTGTCTGGCACCTGGTCCTGACTATCGGCTGGGGTACCTTAGTTCTCTTTTGTGAGTGAGGTTAGACCAACTTCCTTATGTGGTGGTTTCATGCCAGCACTTCAAGGGAACAAAATGGAAGCAATAAAGCTTCTAATGGCCTAGCCCAAAAAGTCGTATAACATTATTTCTGTCACACCCACTGGTCAAATCGAGTCACAAGGTCAGGTCAGATTTAGGAGATGGGGGAATAGACTTTGCTATGTTTCCCATCAGTGAGTAGACTCTAAGACACTTATATACAGAAATCAGAGGCCTGGTTGAATCCCTCTTCACCTGCATCTGTCACAGACACCTTTTAATAAAAGAATAAACCATTATAATTGTAGAAAAAGTAGAATATATCAATAATTATAAGTAAGAAAATGTCCAAAATCACCCTTAATATCACCACTCCAAGAGAATGACCGTTAATCTGATCAGCATAGGCACTCCCAGAATTTTCCTATACCTGTCTATATCAGGTCAAAAAATGCATACTGTGCCCTGATTTTCACAATGTGACAACAGGCCCTGAATATAATATCATAATGTACATAATATCTCATGTATATAACATACTATGATTTATTTAAATATTTCAGATATTTTACTACTATAAATAGTAATGAACTTTAAAAATACAAATCTTTGTGCATGTCTCTGATTTTTTAAAAAGATTAAGCCCATAAAGTGGAACTTCTGGGTCAAAAGAAATACATATTTTAAAGCTTTGAGATATTTTGCCAAATGACCTCCCACGAAAATATATAAATGATTTTATGTTTTCAGCAGAAAAAATACCCCAAGGAATTCTTGCTTTCCTTGTTTTCTTAACCCTGGAGAATCTGAGAGGTAAAAATTGATGTTCATAGCAATTTCCATTTGTGTATCATTGTGAATTAATAATGCTAAACAATTTCTTCACTTTCATCAGCCTTCACTTTCATTGGCATTCTCTCACCCACTCAGTCTACTGCTTGCCTCTCCCTCTGGAAATATCTAGGAGAGAAAATGAAGAAGAAGATGTCGTAATGGAATGTCTGTCCTTAATTGCCATTATATTAGTCTCTTTTCCTGTAGCCAAGTTAGCTATAAATGTGAGTGTTTAAAAGTGTGAAGATCTATGGCTCACTAGTCAAAGAGACCAGAATTGGTGTGGCAGGGAGAAAAAAGAAAGAAGGAAGGGAGAAAAAGTAGGATGGAAGGAAGGAAGGAAAATGAAAAGGGAGGGAGGGAAAGGAAAAGAAAGGAAAAAAAAGTTATTTGCTCAAGCGAAAAGTCAGAGAGAGGTGGAAAGAGAAAACAAATTAATTTTATGAGCAGAGATGGATTGGGGAGGTTTAGAAAACTGCTTGCTAGATACCTCTGTAGTGCTAGATGAAAATAACATGTGGTGTAAGAATCAGGGAGACTGGACAACACACTTATGACCCTTTTCAACCCATCTTAGTGATTGTACTTTAAAAAATATATATGTTGGTATACTTCAACAGCGTGAAAGACTCTAACTTGGCCCTCAAGTTGTCTCATGATAGAACCAGAGTCTACGGCCATATCCCCCTGAACACACTCAATCTCATCTGATCTTGGAAGCTAAGCAGGGTCGGACCTGGTTAGTACTTGGATGGGAGACTGAGGAAAAAATATATAATAAGTTCTTAGGCCAAAATTCTTCCACTTATTTACTCAACTAACCAACCAACAATTACTAACATCTGCCTTGTGCTAGACACCATGAGTAATGGAGATAGAGAAGAGTTAAGTCATGATTCTGGCTTTTAAGCAGCTTAAAAATCTAGTAAGTCATCAACATTAGGGAAAAGAAACAAGTGGGCAGGGAAGAGATACCTGGTGTCTAATTATTTAGGCTTATGGATCTACTATGTGTTCATCATTAGAACTTTAAACTCATTTGTGGCATTAAGGTTGTCTCACCACTAAGAATAAACAAGTCAGAAACATGATTTTGCTCCAAACTATATCTCAAACTTCAGCACCCCCAGTCAAGAATCTCCCAAGTTGCTCATTATCAAATCACAGGCAATAAATACCAAAGAGGAATCCAGGATTTTCCAGAACTAGTTTCAACTGTGAGCCTCTGATCCTTGGTGTGGAGCCCAGGTCATCCAGTCTAGACTCCCTCCTCCTTTCTAATGGGCTCTCATTTGGAATCTTGGTGTCCTTTTGTGTTAGCAGAACTCATTCACAATCATCTGAATCCTCAAACTTTGAGTCAAAAGAATCATCTTAGTCCTAAAAGTATGACTCAAGACATAAGGTTCTAAAGAGTTTGAACTTGAAAATGAATTGTTAGAGGCTCTATCCCTTTTCTCACAGTAACCTCTTTGGCCCCTTTATAAACATGGCTCCCTTCTTCCTGTGACCCAGCTCAGCACTCCAGGAATCCCAAGAAAAGAGTGAGTCAAACCCTAGCCAAATGTTCCCAATCCCATGCTTTATTCCTGGGTACCTGAAGATGATTTATCAATTAGAATTAAGCCAGTGATTATGATGTGAATTAGACAGAATCTGGTATCAAGGAATGTTATCAACATTTATTATAGGTGGCCAAATATACAGAAAGTAAAACCATAAACCTAATTGGGCTATGGAAAACCATATGTATTAGTCACGTATGTCACCTCCTTATCATATATGACCAATTACCATGCAGCACAACAATAATAATGTCACTAAAATGCAAGTGAATCAATACTGTGGTAGATTTTCCTGTCTTTATATACATATCACTAAAGACAGAGAGAGAGAGATACACGCACATACTCAGGCCACCGAGCTTGTCCCTGACCAGCTCTGATCTCCTCCTACACCTTCAAAGAATTAAAGGAATCTTCTTGAATTATGGTGAATCTACCTTCACCCTAACCCCCATTTTACTGGCAGAACAGGAGTTCTTTCACAACAGCAGCAGTTGGAGAGTCAAATGAGTAAGCGTCCACTCATAGGAATATGGCATGAGTAATCCTACCATAGAACTTTTGACAGCCCACTACCTCCTATTGCCTCCTCTGGGAAAAGGGGCAGTTCCCACAGGTCTCTCTTCTTTTCAGGGGCTCTTGTTTATCTCCCCCTAGATCTATCTCCTTCCTGAATCCGAGCCCTGGAGTCCTCTATTACTTCTCTCTAGCCAGCAAACAGAGACAGAACAAGTGAGGAAGAGAGCCCTGAGCTAGGATGGCTGCCATGGTGCATGGTCCTAAGGTGAATCTGACCATGCAGACTTAACTTATGTCATCTTTAAATGACTCCAAGAAATGCTGTCTACTTCCAGGAAATCCATGTGCCTGTACCTCTTCTAGCTTCACCATGCTTGTCTTCTTTCCTTTGAATTCCTCTTCTCTATTTTCTTCCCTGGATGCTCTTCTTTCATTATTTCCTCCCCAGTGACTCTCTCTGTAATTATTCTCCACTCAGTATCTCTGTCTCTCTCCACAGTTCAGTCTGTTACCTAAGCAATGCCACAACTAACTTGATGATAGATAATGCCAAAAACATACCGTTGTCTTTATCAGAGGGACAACAGCTTTGAAAAAATCAATCCATCCAGCCATTCTAGGATATTTTTATATATTCTTTTGCCTCCAGAATATAAATTCTCTTCTTAGGGATGACTTGCACTTGACTGGAACCTTGATGAGAAGAGAAACTTTATGGTTTCACAGCTAATTGAAGGCATCAGCTCATCAAGTTTCACAGAACCAATTTTCCCCCTGCTTAATGATGCAGAACTCTGCAGTCTTAATCAGGTATCTCTGCAGCCATTGAGAAGATTCCAAGATCATTTTTGAGGGACATTTTGCCCTATCTACAAGCAAATCTATGACTAATCTCTATTCATGGGGGGTCAGCCTCTCAATTTTTACCAGCATCTCAGTTTTTAATCTCTAATATTGACTTGACTGATTTATCATGTCATGTCTGAAGTATATGAATTCACAAGATGAAACTGCAGCATTTAAATGCCTCAGCAGAGAACTCTCCAACTCTAGCCAAGAACAGAGCTGAAACTTATCTTTGAGACCTGAAAACTTCCTGTGGCTCTTGGTATTTTTTTTTTAATACACCATGAGTTTTTAAAAATTAAGCATACATTTAAATACATTTTAAAACTATAAACATGTAGAAAGATTATTTTTACCCTAAAACATATACAGACTGAAAATTGAGAATAAAATAAAGATTTTAAAATTGAGAATAAAATAAATATAGAAGCTCTGTTGTCTACTTCTTATAACTCAGTGGGTTATTTGATATCCCTTTAGGGTTCTATATTCCACAATGAAAACTCCTGCACCCAGGTGCAAGGAGAGTCTTAGGGAATCAGTGCTGTGCCTGAGCCTAACCTATAACAGATGACCCTGTCTCAGCACCATCTTTCCTACCTTTACTTTTCCCAATTTTCCAGTTACTTTTACTCAGATTTATGCCTCTGTTCTGTGCAGCCTCTGTCCTATGCTACCAACTTTTGCAACTTTTCTTTGCATTCTGTTTCATCTTATGTAAGTTCAGTTCAGTTGCTCTGTCATGTCCAACTCTTTGAGACCCCAAGGACTGCAGCACATCAGGCTTCCCTGTCCATCACCAACTCCTGGAGCTTGCTCAAACTCATGACCACTGAGTCAGTGAAGCATTCCAACCATCTCATTCTCTGTTGTCCCCTTCTCCTCCTGCCTTCAATCTTTCCCAGATCAGGGTCTTTTCCAATGAGTCTGTTCTTTGCATCCGGTGACCAAGGCATTGGGGTTTCAGCTTCAGCATCAGTCCTTCCAATGAATATTCAGAACTGATTTTCTTTAAGATTGACAGGTTGGATCTCCTTTCAGTCCAAGAGGCTCTCAAGAGTCTTCTCCAACACCACATTTCAAAAGCATCATTTCTTCAGTGCTCAGATTTCTTTATAGTCCAACTCTCACATCCATATGTGACTACTGGAAAAACAATAGCTTTGACTAGACGGGCCTTTATCATCAAACTAATGTCTCTGCTTTTTAATATGCTGTCTAGGTCATAGCTTATCTTCCAAGGAACAAGTGTCTTTTAATTTATGGCTGCAGTCACCACCTGCAGTGATTTTGGAGCCCAAGAAAATAAAAACTCTGTTTCCATTGTTTCCCCATTTATTTGCCATGAAGTGATAGGACTGGATGTCATGATCTTAGTTTCTTGAATGTTGAGTTTTAAGCCAACTTTGTCACTCACCTCTTTCACTTTCATCAAGAGGCTCTTTAGTTCCTCTTCACTTTCTGCCATAAGGGTGGTGTCATCTACATATCCAAGGTTACTGATATTTTTCCTGGCAATCTTGATTCCAATTTGTGCTTCATCCAGCCTGTCATTTCACATGATGTACTCTGGATAGAAATTAAATAAGCAGGGTGACAGTACACAACTCTGACATACTCATTTCCCAACTTGGAACCAGCCCATTTTTCCATATCCAGTTATAACTTGCCGGGGTCCAGCCCCAGTGGATCCAGGGTAATTTGAAGGGGAGATGGAGTAGGCATCCTAGGAAAAAACTCATTTAATTACAGATATAGAGAGAGATCAGAAAATTAGCAGAGAAAAGAAGGCTGAATAACTTGGTTTACATGGAATACCGATCACCACCTACATAGGCCACAGGTGTCTTTCCATTCTCCCAAAGGAGAGGAGGCACTGAGGCCTCCCCGGTCCAATCTTAGAAGCCCAGGCAGAATTAGCAGGCTTGGTGAGTACCCACGTGCCATATGGGAATTCAGCCAGAAAATAGTAGGAAACATAGTGGAGAAAAAGAGGCTGAATAACTTGGTTTACATGCTGCTAAGTCACCAGTCGTGTCCAACTCTATGTGACCCCATAGACGGCAGCCCACCAGACTCCCCCATCCCTGGGATTCTCCAGGCAAGGATACTGGAGTGGGTTGCCATTTCCTTCTCCAATGCATGAAAGAGAAAAGTGAAAGTGAAGTCACTCAGTCTGTCCAACTGTTAGCGATCCCATGGACTGCAGCCCACCAGGCTACTCCATCCATTGGATTTTCCAGGCAAGAGTACTGGGGTGGGGTGCCATTGCCTTCCCCGGTGTACATGGGATACCAATAAAATTCCAAGACAAGGAATTTGCACCATCTACATTGGGCCACTGGTGCCACTTGAATATTGGAAGGTGCCCCTCCTTGGGCTCCTTCTCACATGGAACTTGAGAGCCGGGACAAGTAAGTAGACATGGCGGCCACCCATGCTCCAGATGGGATTTCAGTCAGAAAAACGGGAAGCAAGAAAGAAGCGACACAGGGGAATCAGTCTTTCAAGAAACTGATCTGATTTTTTTATTTTTAGGTTTGCTTATATACCTTTTGTTACACATAGGGATGAATACAGAGTCACATGGGGGTCAGCAGACCTGACCCTTGTCAAAATCAGGTGCTTCACATAAATGTATAAAAAAAGGTCTTAGGGGTTTTACATCATCTGGCCATGAGGCCTGCTGACATTTTACTACCCTTTCTTTCTGATAACCAAAAAACTTATTTTTTTCCAAGGGTGTTTTTTCTTAAACCAGGCGCCACCCTCTGAAGGTATCAGATAAAGTTGCATTCCTATAGGGTGAGGGTGTAGTGGGAAAGGAATTTATTTAACCTAAGGTTATCATGATTAATCCTAAAGGTTAATACTTATTTCTCCTATATGCTAGTTATATTCATTATAAGAGCAGGGAATATGGAGCTTTAGCAGCAAACATCAGCCCAACAAATGAAAACCCTTCACCAATGTTCCCCTTAAGATCTGTTTAGTCTTAAGATAGTGATAAAGTTACATTTTTACATAGCAAGGACACAGTGATTTATAACAAAGTACAGTGATCTATAACAAAAGAGAAAATTCATTAACTCAAAAAGTCTAGTATTGCTAACATCAAAAACTACTATATTTCCTTTTCTATATTTCAAATACATTGATTAATATATTCCCAGGTGCCTAAGGATATGGAGGCCTGGCGGCAATCATTGACTCAACAATGAGAAAAGCCCTATGCTAATTAAGACTTTCAAAATACTCCAAACTCTCTGTGCTTTTTATGGTTGAGAAGTTGTCACAAAAGCTAGTCTGTCAGCAGAGAAGTTTGACCTGAGACACCCTTGTCACACCCAGGGCAGGGAATTAGCAGCATTTATTGAGACAACAAATGAAAAACCCTTCACCAATATAATTCTTAACCAACCCACTATATTAATAATTTCTAACTTCCCAAAAGAATTTGCCTTCAGTAAGTCTAAAACATCTCATGCCTCTCACGGTTGGGAGGCTATAAACAATCACATGTGGTCAGATNGCCCAACAAATGAAAACCCTTCACCAATGTTCCCCTTAAGATCTGTTTAGTCTTAAGATAGTGATAAAGTTACATTTTTACATAGCAAGGACACAGTGATTTATAACAAAGTACAGTGATCTATAACAAAAGAGAAAATTCATTAACTCAAAAAGTCTAGTATTGCTAACATCAAAAACTACTATATTTCCTTTTCTATATTTCAAATACATTGATTAATATATTCCCAGGTGCCTAAGGATATGGAGGCCTGGCGGCAATCATTGACTCAACAATGAGAAAAGCCCTATGCTAATTAAGACTTTCAAAATACTCCAAACTCTCTGTGCTTTTTATGGTTGAGAAGTTGTCACAAAAGCTAGTCTGTCAGCAGAGAAGTTTGACCTGAGACACCCTTGTCACACCCAGGGCAGGGAATTAGCAGCATTTATTGAGACAACAAATGAAAAACCCTTCACCAATATAATTCTTAACCAACCCACTATATTAATAATTTCTAACTTCCCAAAAGAATTTGCCTTCAGTAAGTCTAAAACATCTCATGCCTCTCACGGTTGGGAGGCTATAAACAATCACATGTGGTCAGATGAACCTGTGCAGGCAGGCTAGATAACCTTCAGAGGAGTTCGTAAGTTGAAACACTCTTGTCACGCCCAGGAATTTTTATTGACTTGGAGCTGCACGTTTACTCCTTCTCCAAGAGAACCGGTGGGGGACAGCCCTCCCATAAAGTCAGAGGTATAGTTGAGAGCATGAAACAGTAAAGTAGGTAGACTCTGGTTTTGGGGGTAGATGCTTGGAGACAGGGGGTTTCCTGAGGCTTGATCATGCCTTTGCGTATGCCAAGCCTCCTTCCTCATGACCTTTGCCATGGGCAGAGTTCCTCACGCTGGCTCCCAGCAATAACTGTCGCTTCTTGACTTGCAGACAGGTTCCTCATGAGGCAGGTAAGGTGGTCTGGTATTCCTTCCTATTTAAGAGTTTTACACAGTTTGTTGTGATCCACACAGTCAAAGACTTTAGCATAGTCAATGAAGCAGAAGTAGATGTTTTTCTGGAATTCTCTTGATTTTTCAATGATCCAGTAGATGTTGGCAATTTGATCTCTGGTTCCTCTCCCTTTTCTAAATCCAGCTTGAACATCTGGAAGTTTTCAGATCACATACCATTGAAGCTCCACTTAGAGAAATTTGAGCATTACTTTGCTAGCATGTGAGATGAGTGAAATTGTGCACTAGTTTGAACATTCTTTGGTATTGCCTTTTAAAGGGATTGGAATGAAAACTGATCTTGCCAGTCCTGTGGCCACTGCTGAGTTTTCCAAATTTGCTGGCATATTGAGTGCAACACTTTCACAGCATCATCTTTTAGGATTTGAAATAGCTCAGCTGGAATTCCATCACCTCCACAGCTTAGTTTGTAAGTGGCACTTCCTAAGGCCCACTTGACTTTGTAGTCTAGGATGCCTGGGTCCAGGTGAGTGATCACACCACCGTGGTTATTTGGGTCATGAAGATCTTTTTTGTACAGTTCTTCTGTGTATTCTTGTCACCTCTTCTTAATATCTTCTGCTTCTGTTAGATCCATACTGTTTCTGTCCTTTATTGTGCCCATCTTTGCATGAAATGTTCCCTTGGTATCTTGAAGAGACCTTTTTTCTTGAAGTCTTTCCTATTTCCTAATTTCCTTTTTTCTAGCCTTTCCTATTCTATTGTTTTCCTCTATTCCTTTGCACTGATCACTGAGGAAGGCTTTCTTATGTCTCTTTGCTATTCTTTGGAACTCTGCATTTAGATGGGTATATCTTTCCTTTTCTCCTTTGCCTTTAGCTTGTCTTCTTTTCTCAGCTATTTGTAAGCCCTCCTCAGACAACCACCTTGCCTTTTTGCATTTCTTTTTCTTGTAGACGATCTTTATCCCTGCCTCCTGTACAATGTCAGAAACCTCTGACCATAGTTCTTCAGGCACTCTGTCTATCAGATATAATCTCTTGAATCTATTTGTCACTTCCACCGTATAATCATAAGGGATTTGATTTAGGTCATACCTGAATGATCTAGTGGTTTTGCCTACTTTCTTCTATTTAAGTCAAATTTGGCAATAAGGAGTTCATGATTTGAGCCATAGTCAGCTCCTGGTCTTGTTTTTGCTGACTGTAGAGAGATTCTCCATCTTTGGCTACAAAGAATATAATCAATCTGATATAATCAATCTTGTATTTTATATAAGTAAACAGTGGAAAATTAAATAGATGGAGAAAGCAGATAAGACAGATTAAAAATGTACCTCCACCTTTAAGCCATTGGGAAAGGAGTGCACTCTCAGAAAGAGGGTAGCTCTAAGGAGAAAAGAATATTAAAAGACTCTACTTAGTCTGTGGATTTTGAAGGAGCAAAAACCTTTCTTCTATCCCCTCTGTGTAGCAGGTTCTGACCATTTTCCAAGAATGCTGAAGTGGAAATTCTACCTTGTGGTGGCTGATTACAGGCAGTGTCTTCATACTATTAATATAAGCCATGAGTATCGAAGGTAGAGGCACAGGAAAGAAGCAGGATGCATTGTCTGTAGAGAATTTAAAAGCACTAATACATCTCAATAAAAGTCAACTCAGCTTCTGTTATCACCATATACATGCAATTCTAAATAGTCAGTGGTAAAATACCCCTCTTAACATTGTTAGGCTACACAATGTTATGATTATTGTTGCTTCAATAATATTTATGTAAACTTCAAATTAGCCCAGTGTTATTACATATCTTTGAACAAGTGTTGTATTCTACATGGAAGTTAGTTCAGAGCACTTCCAATTACATTGTTGGTCCCATGTGTTGATACTTGGCCTCAGCTATATGCCTTCATTTTTTAAGTCAATTTGTAACAGTTAAAAAACATTTCAAGTTTGAGTGTCTGTCTACAATTCCTATCCTTCTATGTATTGCTGCAGTTAAACAGTAGAATCTAAATAAGCAATGACAACCTGGTGATTGTTAAGACAAATTAAACAGAACTTGAATTATATCAATTTGGTTATTCTATATGATCATATTGAGTTTAATTTTGTTTTAAACTTAAATTCAGAGAGTGCAACTGGGAGGTATAATAATTTTGGTAACTACAAATTTTAGTTCATGCAAAAGTACATACTGAATTTAAAGCATCTTTAAAACTGACATTTGCTCCTCTTAATAGGTTTTGTTTTAAAACTTCAGAATAGATCAAGAAATAATGATTATTACTGATCATTACATAATTATTACTGGAAGTAATTTTTTATATAAAAAATGGGAATGTTAAAGAATGATCCCCTATGGAGAAGAGTATTGGAGGAAGGGCAAATGGGTAAAGGGCTCAATGTATGTTGATAAATGAAAAATAAGCTTTTGGTGGTGATCATGCTGTAGCATATTCAGAAGTCAAATTATAATGTCATATACATGAAACTTACATAATGTTATAGATCAATGTTACCTCAAGAAAAGAAACATCTAAACAGGTAATGGATTTCGTCCAACTACTGGTAAGTCTTTTGAAAAGTTCTATAGAAGAAGGGGATGGAAACTAGTAATAATGTAATATTTTTCACTATTAAATAAAAGCTTCACTTTATTTTTTTCACTTTAAAATCTATTTTTAATTTAAAAAGTTGTGATAAGATATACATCACATAAAATTTACCATTTGAACCATCTTTAAATGTACAGTTCAATATACCCCTCATCCAAGGTAAGGAGCAGCCGTGAAGAGACAACCCACGCCCAAGGTAAGAGAAACCCAAGTAAGATGGTAGGTGTTGCAAGAGAGCATCAGAGGGCAGACACACTGAAACCATACTCACAGAAAACTAGTCAATCTAATCACACTAGGACCAGGGCCTTGTCTAACTCAATGAAACCAAGCCATGCCTGCAGGGCAACCCAANTTCTAAAACCAGCTTGAACATCAGGGAGTTCACGGTTCACATATTGCTGAAGCCTGGCTTGGAGAATTTTGAGCATTACTTTACTAGCGTGTGAGATGAGTGCAATTGTGCGGTAGTTTGAGCATTCTTTGGCATTGCCTTTCTTTGGAATTGGAATGAAAACTGACCTTTTCCAGTCCTGTGGCCACTGCTGAGTTTTCCAAATTTGCTGGCACACTGAGTGCAGCACTTTCACAGCATCATCTTCCAGGATTTGAAACAGCTCAACTGGAATTCCATCACCTCCACTAGCTTTGTTCTTAGTGATGCTTTCTAAGGCCCACTTGACTTCACATTCCAAGATGTCTGGCTCTAGATTAGTGATCACATCCTCATGATTATCTGGGTTGTGAAGATCTTTTCTGTACAGTTCTTCTGTGTATTCTTGCCACCTCTTCTTACAAGAGACATGACCAATTTTAAGAACTGGCTAAAGGTAGAAAAGCCCCAAGTTAAGCCTAAAATATCTGACCAGATACATTTACAGGCCTTCCAGTTCAGATGCAGTTTATCAAACTGATGTTACTTTCAACATAAGTGCTCTTGCTTGGAAACACAGCTGACAGTCCACCCTACCAAGTTTCCAGAGTAACAGAGTTAGAAAGTTAATGTGTCTATAGAACAGGAGAAAAGTTTTTTTTTTTTTAAACACTTTTCTCACAACATGCTAGCCTCAGATCCATGATGTAATCCTAGTAGGTGGCTCTATTTGCATCTCCAAGCTTCCAAGCTTGTAGATATTCTTATAAGATTTTTTTCAATAGCAAGAAATTTTTATAAAGCATCAATCCTGATAAAGGTCACATATGTTTGCAGCTATGTAGGCAGCCTAAAGGAAATCAGTCTTGAGTGTTCTTTGGAAGGACTGATGGTGAAGCTGAAACTCCAATACTTTGGCCACCTGATGTGAAAAGCTGACTCATTTGAAAAGACTCTGATGCTGGGAAAGATTGAAGGCAGGAGGAGAAGGGGGTGACAGAAGATGAGATGGTTGGATGGCATCACCGACTCAATGGAGATGAGTTTGAGTAAACTCCAGGAGTGGTGATGGACAGCACAGGCCTGGCGTGCTGTGGTCCATGGGGTGGCAAAGAGTCAGACATGGCTGAGCGACTGAACTGAAATGAAGGTAGCCATCTTGTCCCTTGTCTGGAGATAAATTTGAAGTTATTCAGAATTTACTGTTCTTTGATATCACTCTTTTTTCTTTAATTTTGAAACCACTTGTGGAGTCATGACTATTCTGACCAACTGCACCATAACAAGCAGGTAATATCAAATGGACTTAGACCTTCATATCTACTCTGAAAATCAGCTTGGTATGCTCACTGAGGTATATGGAATTGAGTGAGCAATAATGCAGGATAACAACCAGCTTGGCAACTGAACTCACAGGCACTGCTACGGCATTCTTTGAAATAGTAACTTTTGATACTGATGCCAATAGCTCTTCAAATGTATTTGCTGTGGATTAGAGATCGAGAAAAGAGAAGACTAAAAGACTAATATTATGGTGTTTAAGCATAGAAAATATTGAGTATATAGTTCAAAAGACTTAAAAATACAAAGCTGGAGATCAGAAGAGACAAAATATCCCCCAAAATCTTGCTCCAAACTAGGATTCAGAGCCATGGTAGAAGAGATGTCAAGGCAGAATCAAAGAAAGTCAGAAGATTCTTGATGACTGCAATGGAAGCAACAAATGGTTGGTCAAGAATCAGATTACTGAGAAGGAAGAATTTAACATCAGCAGAAAAAGCTGGAGAGGGTTTAAAACTCCACCACAGTGTATCAGAGAACAGGCATCATGATAGGTGCTTTGCTGGGTGTTCCCTGGAAGTGGTGGCTCATCTCTTCAGAGGTGCCTTTTCTGGATCCATGACTGCAAAAATCAACCAACTTGAACAAAACACAATACAGCGCATTCCACAGAGTCATGAAGTTTGAAGGACTCTGATTTGTAGGAAGTCGGTTCACTGACAGTTTAAAAAATCATTACTTGAGCTTCTTAATATACTACTTACAATTAGTATATATTAATTAAATTATAACTATTTAACATTAAAATTGGGGCTTCCCTGGTGGCTCAAAGGTTAAAGCATCTGCCTTAGATGCGGGAGACCCGGGTTCGATCCCTGGGTCGGGAAGATCCCCTGGAGAAAGAAATGGCAATCCACTCCAGTATTCTTGCCTGGAGAATCCCACAGATGGAGGAGCCTAGTAGGTTACAGTTCACGGGGTCGCAAAGAGTCGGACACGACTGAGCGACTTCACTTCACTTCACTTCAACATTAAAATTACAGACATTTGTCCTTTTCATCACAGGGGACTGGAGTGCAAAACTAGCAAGTCAAGAGATACCTGGAGTAACAGGCAAGTTTGGCCTTGGAGTACAACATGAAGAAGGGCAAAGGCTAACAGAATTTTGCCAAGAGAATGCACTGGTCATAGCAAATACCCTCTTCCAACAACACGAGATGACTCTACAAATGAATATCACCAGATGGTCAATATCAAAATCAGATTGACTAAATTCTTTGCAGTCAAAATGGAGAAGTTCTACACAGTCAGCAAAAACAAGACCTTGAGCTGACTGTGGCTCAGATCCGGAACCCCTTATGGTAAAATTCAGACTTATATTGAAGAAAGTAGGGAAAACCACTAGGCCATTCAGGTATGACCTAAATCAAATGCCTTATGATTATATAGTGGAGGGCCTAGATCTGGTAGACAGAGTGCCTAAAGAACTATAGATGGAGGTTCATAACATTGTACAGGAGGTGGTGACCAAAATCATCCCCAAGAAAAAGAAATGCAAGGAGGCAAAGTGATTGTCTGAGGAGGCCTTACAAATACCTGAGAAAAGAAGAGAAGCGAAAGGCAAAGGAGAAAGGGAAAGACATACCCAACTGAATGCAGAGTTCCAGAGAATAGCAAAGAGAGATAAGAAAGTATTCTAAGTGAACAATGCAAAGAAATAGAAGAAAACAATAAACTGGGTAAGACTAGAGATCTCTTTAAGAAAACTGTAGATATCCAAGGGAACATTTCATGCAAAGATGGGCACAATAAAGGACAAAAATGGCAAGGACCTAACAAAAACAGAAGAGATTAAGAAAATGTGGCAAGGATACACAGAACTGTATAAAAAAAGTTCTTAATGACCCAGATAACCATGATGGTGTGGTCATTCACCTAGAGCCAGACACCCTGGAGTGTGAAGTCAAGTGGGCCGTGGGAAGCATTACTACAAACAAAGCTAGCGGAGGTGATGGAACTTCAGCTGAGCTATTTCTAACCCTAAAAGATGCTGCTGCCAAAGTGCTGCACTCAATATGCCAGCAAACTTGCAAAACTCAGCAGTAGCCACAGGATTGGAAAAGGTCAGTTTTCATTCCGATTTCAAAGAAAGGCAACGCCAAAGAATGTTCTAATTATCATATAATCACACTCATTTCACATTAGCAAGAATATGCTCAAAATCCTTCTAGCTAGGTTTCAACAGTACATGAACTGAAAACTTCCATGTGTACAAACTGGATTTAGAAAAGGCAGAGGAACCAGGGATCAAGTTGCCAACATACGCTGGATCATAGAAAAAGTAAAGAAATTCTAAAAAAAAATCTACTTCTGCTTCATTGACTACACTAAAGCTTTTGACTGTGTGCATCACAACAAACTGCAGAATATTCTTAAAGAATACCAAACCACATTACCTGTCTCCTGAGAAACCTGTACGCAGGAGAAGAAGCAACAGTTAGAACAGGATGTGGAACAATGAACTGGTTTGATATCGGGAAGGGAGTATATCAAGGCTGTATATTGTCACTCTGCTTATTTAACTTATGTGCAGGGTACATCATGTGAAATGCCGGGCTGGATGAGGCTCAAACTGGAATCAAACTTGCTGGGAGAAATACAAACAACCTCATATAAGCAGATGATACCACTCTAATGGCAGAAAGCAGAGAGGAGCCTAAAGAGCCTCTTGATGAAGGTGAAAGAGGAGTGAAAAAGTTGGCTTAAATTAAACATTCAAAAAGGAAGATCAAGCATCCAATCTTATCACTTCTTGGCAAATAGATATGGAAACAACGGAAACAGGGTCAGATTTCATTTTCTTGGGCTTGAAAAGCAATGTAGATGGTGACTGCAGCCACGAAATTAAAAGATGCTTGCTCCTTCAAAGAATAGCTATGACAAACCTAGACAGTGTATTAAAAAGCAGAGACATCACTTTGCCGACAAAGGTCCATATAGCCAAAGCTATGGTTTTTCCATACAGCTCTTACATGTATGGTTGTAAGAGCTGGACTATAAAGAAGGTTGAGAGCTGAAGAACTTTTGTTGTGTGTTCAAACTGTGATGTAGGAGAAGACTCTTGACAGTCCCTTGGACAGCAAGTAGATCAAACCAGTCAATCTTAAAGGAAATCAACCCTGAATATTCATTGGAAGGACTGGTGGTGAAACTGAAGCTCCAAGACTTTGGCCACTTGATATGAAGGGCTGACTCACTGGAAAAGACCCTGATGCTGGAAAGACTGAGGGCAAGAGGAGAAGGGGTGACAGAGGATGAGATGGTTGGATGGCATCATCAACTCAGTGGACAGGAATTTGAGTAAACTCAGGGCCATAGTGAAGGACAGGAAAGCCTGAAGTGCTGCAGTTCATGGGGTCGCAAAGAGTCAGCCATGACTTAGTGAATGAACAAAACCAACAAATAGACATCTGTATACTTAAATACACACAGAGAAAGAGAATAATACAGGTTCACTTTATCCACATAATAAATAAGTGGAAAGAGCTATTCATGTCAAAACACAAAGCTCTTTTTTATATTGGCATCAATTGTGGGGAAAAAAAGAGTTAACTTGGAGTACTTAGAATAAGACTGCCTATCCCCATTCCCAAACACCTATCTCTTCCTACTTCCCATCACTCATAGCACTGCTGTCTTAAAACCACCAGGACTGGTCTCATAATGCTCTTTATTTCTGTTTATGTTATCAAACAAAAGACCTACACGCTCACGTCACCATTTATCCACTGCATTCTAATTCCCATAAGGCTCTATATAGTCCTTAGTCAGTCTTCTTCTCTCACCCCGACCCTCATGCCCCCAACTCCCACAACATACCCCAACTCAGCACCACAATTCCTCTCTTGTGAATTAGATCCCATTCTACTCTTGTCTACTCAAGGACTTAATTCTAGCCTTCTCTCTTCCACAGATTTTTTCACTCTGTTTTGGATCACTGCCATCAGCATACAAACATGCTGCCTTTTTCTTTTTTTAAAAAGACTTCTCTTGACCCCACGACCCTGATGATGGAAAAGACTGAGGGCAGGAGGAGAAGGGGATGACAGAGGATGAGATGGTTGGATGGCGTCACCAACTCAATGGACATGAGTTTGGGTTGACTCCAGGAGTTGGTGATGGACAGGGAGGCCTGGCGTGCTGCGGTTCATGGGGTTGCAGAGTCAGATACGACTGAGCAACTGAACTGAACTTGACTCCACTTCCCCCTCTACATAAAACATTTATTTCTCCCTTTAGAGCAAGGCGTATAAACTCAAAATGTTTACACTGCTACAATTCTTCTTCTATTTTCTCATGAACCCATTTCAATCAAGCTTTCATTCCTATTTTTCCAGTGAATTGACTTTTTTCAAGGTCACTAGTACTCCAGTGTTCTTGCCTGGAGAATCCCAGGGATGGGGGAGCCTGGTGGGCTGCTGTCTATGGGGTCGCACAGAGTTGGACACAACTGACGTGACTTAGCAGCAACAGCAGCAGCAGTACTGCTATTGTATCAGATCATGGTTTCCGCCTCTTGGACCACCCCTTTTGAGACTCTGTTGTATGTTAATCCTTAATTCTTCAATTCTCAATACTGGGATTCCTGGGACTAAGTTCATAGACCTTCTCTTTATGTAGACTCATCTTCTAGGTTAGCTTTATGATCTCACGGCTTTCAATACCTTCTCTGTCTCAGTGACTTCCAAATGTATGTGGCTAGTTTAGATCTCTGCTCTGGCCTCTTGATTCATGTATCTGCCTGCTTATTATTACACATCCACTCTCATGTCTAAATTGCATCTTGAAGTTCAACATTCCAAAACCAAGTTCCTGATATTTCCTTTCCAATCTGATTGTCTACAGTCATCTCTGCTTCATTGCATGATAAATTCTTCCTTTCAGTTGCCAAGACAAAAATGGAATATTGCTGGTTTCCTCTTTTTCTTTCATATTCCACATGTGATCAGTTACAAATCCTCCAAAATAAATCCAGAATATGACCACTTTGCACCTATCCTACACTACCACCCTGTTCCATACCACTAATTACTCTCTACTAGGTCACTTCATGGGAAATAGATGGGGAAACAGTGGAAACAGTGTCAGACTTTATTTTTTTGGGCTCCAAAATCACTGCAGATGGTGACTGCAGCCATGAAATTAAAAGACGCTTACTCCTTGGAAGAAACGTTATGACCAACCTGGATAGTATATTGAAAAGCAGAGACATTACTTTGCCGACTAAGGTCCGCCTAGTCAAGGCTATGGTTTTTCCTGTGGTCATGTATGGATGTGAAAGTTGGACTGTGAAGAAAGCTGAGCGCCGAAGAATTGATGCTTTTGAACTGTGGTGTTGGAGAAGACTCTTGAGAGTCCCTTGGACTGCAAGGAGATCCAACCAGTCCATTCTGAAGGAGATCAACCCTGGGATTTCTTTGGAGGGAATGATGCTAAAGCTGAAACTCCAGTACTTTGGCCACCTCATGCGAAGAGTTGACTCATTGGAAAAGACTCTGATGCTGGGAGGGATTGGGGGCAGGAGGAGAAGGGGACGACCGAGGATGAGATGGCTGGATGGCATCACGGACTCGATGGACGTGAGTCTGAGTGAACTCTGGGAGATGGTGATGGACAGGGAGGCCTGGCGTGCTGCGATTCATGGGGTCGCAAAGAGTCGGACATGACTGAGCGACTGAACTGAATTGAACTGACTAGGTCATCAATATACACACCAAACTGGTCTCCTTTTGTTTGCCTCCTTCAGTCAAACAATAACAGGGAAACAGATTCTGTTTAAATAGCCAAAGAGATTCTACTTAAAAAAACAAATCACTTCTTTCTTCTGCCCCCAAACCCCTAATCTCTCACCATCTCAGCTAACTTTGTGTGCTTAGTCACTCAGTCGTGTCTGACTCCTTGTGACCCTTTGGACTGTAGACCACCAGGCTCCTCTGTCCATAGGACTCTCCAGGCAAGAATATTGGAGTGGGTTGCCATTTCCTTTTCCAGGGGATCTCCCTGACCCAGGGATCAAACCTGCGTCTCTTACATCTCCTGCGTTGGCAGGCAGGTTCTTTACCCCTAGCACCACCTGGGAAGAGTGTCAGCTAGAGTAACGGCCAAAGCCCTTGTAAGAGTCAACAGAATTTCTCTTGCCCTTGTTATGCAACTCCAGGCACCCTGGCTTGTGTTCTCTCCACCCACTGGGCACACTCCCTCTTCAGAGCCTCTGCTCTTTCCTCTGTCTGGAATAGTCTTTCCCCAAATAGCTATAAGGCTTACATCCATATCTCTCCTTGCTGAATGCCACCTTCTCACTGAGGCCTTTCTGCTTCCCCCTCCTAAACATTTCCTATTCTCCTTTGTTTCTCTCCATAATACACATTACTTTCTCATACACTGTAATATTTAGAAAGTGATTTTATTTATCGTCTGTCTTCTCCAGATAGAATGCAGGTTCCAAAAAGGCAGGACCTTTTTTTTGTTAAATTTCCAGTGATTGAAGCAGCACCAGGCACATAATATACACATACCTGGAAATCATAGGGTTTATTGTATCAAGTTATACAACATCTTCATTATTAAGTCAAAATATTTTTATTTCTAATATGATTTAAATTTTGCTAATTCTAAAAATAAATTTTGCATAGGTAAAAAATAATATTTAAAAGAACAGTAACACAAAAATACCAGTGTTCTCACTACACAATTTGAGAAAGAAAAAAATTGCCATCTCTAAAGCTCTCTGTGTATCCTTCCCTTCATTTTTTATTTTTGCTTTTTGTCTGGACCACATGTCTTAAAAGATCTTAGTTCCCCAATCAGGGATCAAGCCTGAGCCACCTCAGTGAGAGCACTGAGTCCTAATCACTGGACCACCACTGTCTCTCTCTTCAGAGTAACTACCATTTTGATTTTTACATTTATCATTCCCTTGAAGTTTATCTCCTTAAACAATATACTGTTTATTTGTCCAGTTTTTATTTCTGTGTTGATGTATATAGCTGCAGCTGAATAATCTTCACTGCTATATATGTTTCTTCATGTGAATATAATTTATTCACCCATTCTTTAATTAATGTTGTTTTATTACTCTATTTTTACTGTTACAAACAGTGCAAAAATTTTTGTTGATTATCTCCTGATAGCCCAGTACAAGAATGCCTCAGGAGTATACAACTAGGAATAGAAATGCTTTGTCACGCAGCACGTATATCTTCCCATTTTATCTTTATAAGATTGTGCCAAATTGTTTTCCAAGGTTGTTGTGTTGTTGTCAGTCACTAAATCAAGTCTCTTTGTGACCCTATGTACTACAGCTTGCCAGGCTTCCCTGTCCTTCACTATTTCCCCGAGTTTGCCCAAACTCATGTTTGTTGAGTCAGTGATGCCATCCAGTCATCTCATCCTCCGTCAACCCCTTCTCCCCCTGCCCTCAATCTTACCCAGCATCAGGGTGCCACCCTCACCAATAGTGGATGAGTCCCTGTTATCTCATATTCTGCTTGATATTTTTTTTTTTTTTCAAAAAAAGTAAAAAATTCCATATATATGTATTAGTACACTGTATTGGTGTTCTTCTTTCTGGCTTACTTCATTCTGTATAATAGGCTATAGTTTCATCCACCTCATTAGAACCGATTCAAATGTATTCTTTTTAATGGCTGAGTAATATTCCATTGTGTGTATGTACCACAGCTTTCTTATCCATTCATCTGCTGATGGACATCTAGGTTGCTTCCATGTCCTGGCTATTATAAACAGTGCTGCAATGAACACTGGGGTACATGTGTCTCTTTCAAGTCTGGTTTCCTCGGTGTGTATGCCCAGCAGTGGGATTGCTGGGTCATAAGGCAGTTCTATTTCCAGTTTTTTAAGGAATCTCCACATTGTTCTCCATAGTGGCTGTACTAGTTTGCATTCCCACCAACAGTGTATGAGGGTTCTCTTTTCTCCACACCCTCTCCAGCATTTATTGCTTGTAGACTACTGGATCGCAGCCATTCTAACTGGTGTGAAATGGTACCTCATTGTGGTCTTGATTTGCATTTCTCTGATAATGAGAGATGTTGAGCATCTTTTCATGTGTTTGTTAGCCATCTGTATGTCTTCTTTGGAGAAATGTCTATTTAGTTCTTGGCCCATTTTTTGATTGGGTCGTTTATTTTTCTGGAATTGAGCTGCATGAGTTGCTTGTATATTTTTGAGATTAGATGTTTGTCAGTTGCTTCATTTGCTATTATTTTCTCCCATTCAGAAGGCTGCCTTTTCACCTTGCTTATAGTTTCCTTTGTTGTGCAGAAGCTTTTAAGTTTAATTAGGTCCCATTTGTTTGTTTTTGCTTTTATTTCCAATATTCTGGGAGGTGCGTCATAGAGGATCCTGCAGTGATGTATGTTGGAGAGTGTTTTGCCTATGCTTCTGTGGGAGGGGAGCGGGTGGGCTGATTTGGGAGAATGGCATTGAAGAATGTATAATACAATATATGAAAGGAATTGTCACTCCAGGTTCAATGCATGATACTGGATGCTTGGGGCTGGTGCACTGAGACGACCCAGAAGGATGGTACAGGGAGGGAGGAGGGAGGCGGGGTTCAAGATAGAAAACACGTGTATAACTGTGGCACATTCATGTTGATGTATGGCAAAACCAATACAATATTGTAAAGTAATTAACCTCCAATTAAAATAAATATTTTTTAAAAAGTCAAAAATTATGCTATGAGATGGTATCTTGTCATTTTAACTTGCATTTTCCCCAGTTATTACAGTGTAATGAGGATGAGTGTCTTCAAGTCTTTTGCTCACTTTTCTGTTGAGCTATTGCAGTTCTTCATATGTTCTGGATGTTAATCTTTTATCCATTCTATACACTGAAAATATTTTCATCTATAATTTCATTTGAAGGATTCTTTCAGTCATTTCCTTCACAGTTTGCGCTTTTGTCTTTTTAAAGGCTTTATTCTCTACTCCACAGTCTAAAGAGCTTCTATATGTCTTCCAAATGTTTACAGTTTAAGAGATTATGTTTTTATTATTTATGTTTTAACTGTAGTGGGTCTTTGCTGCCACACATGGGCTTTCTCTGGTTGTGGCGAGCGGGGTGCTACTCTTTGTTGCAGGCTCAGTAGTTGTAGCTCCTGGGTGCTGGAGCAAAGGCTCAGTAGTTGTAGTGCTCTGGCTCTGTTGCTCTGAGGCATGTGCGAACTTCCAGCACCAGGGATTAAATCAGTGTCCCTTGCACTGCAACATGGATTCTTAACCACTGGACCACCAGCGAGGTCCCCAAATGTTTATAGTTTTGCCTTTACCGTTCCTCTGTAGTCCACCTAGAACTGAGCAAGGTACAGTGAGGAAAGGGTCTAATTTCAATTTTTTTTCATATACATAATAATCATCCCTGTATAATTTACTGAAAGATCTCTTCTCCCTCCAACTCTCCAAAGACTGATTCTCAGTGCCAGCACTGTTTATAGTTTTGCCTTTACCGTTCCTCTGTAGTCCACCTAGAACTGAGCAAGGTACAGTGAGGAAAGGGTCTAATTTCAATTTTTTTTCATATACATAATAATCATCCCTGTATAATTTACTGAAAGATCTCTTCTCCCTCCAACTCTCCAAAGACTGATTCTCAGTGCCAGCACTGTTATATGTCAAAGTTCTATAAACATGTGGGTCTTTTTGTGGATTCTCTCTTCTGTTTTATTGATTTGTCTATCTCTGTGAAAAAATAAACCATCTTAATTCACATTTCCCACTTTGTTCTTCCTCAGGAGTGTTTTCCTTTATTTTTAGCCCTTTGCTATTGCACATACAATTTAGGAGTAATTTTTCGAATTAGGGGAAAAATTAAGACTGTGAGTGTCATTGCACTGCATCTATATAACAATTGGAAAAAAAAAGAGAAACATACAATTCTGAATTCTCCTACTTATGAACATGGCATCTTTCATTGTATTTAGCTCTAAGGTTTTAATAGTTTTATAATTTCCTCTACAAAGGTCTTGCAAATATTTTATTAATGTTTGAGAAAATTATATTTCTGATGCTCTTATTAATTTCATCTTTCTGAAATTTATATCTTTACATTTTTGTCACTAAAGTTAAGAAATTCAGTTGATTTTTGCATACTGAAATTTGATAAACTCCATTATTTTCTGTAGACTATTGGCTCTTTATTTTGTATATCAATTAGTTTCTAAAATGTGTTTATTAGCTATCCTCTTTTGATTTCTAAACTTTTGGCATTTATATTCTGAATTTTTTTTTTAAGAATGATGTTTTTGAATTTTTGAAACTTCTTTTGTGGCCTAACATTTCTTCAATTTTTATAAACTTTTCAATGTATCCTGGAAATAAATGTGTATTCTCTGTGGGGATAGTTCTATACCATCTATACTTCTATACTATCTGCCTATCTAACTAGTTATTCCATTTATCAAGCACAATTCTGATTTAACATTCAACTTAATTCAGAATTAACTTTCAGTTAGATAATTCTCAAACAACCCTAGGAGATAAATATTATCTCCACTTTGCCAAAGGAGGATTCAATGCTCAAAAGAGTTAAATAACTTGTTTAGCTGATCTGAACTTTGATCTATTAGTTTGTTTACAACCCAAGTCTTCAGGCTAGAAACCTCTGCCATTTTTTATTCCACTTACTGCTTCATCCTATAATATCTATGTGACACAGTGCCTTTTATTTTTTGGTTGTTGTTTAATTTGGCCACTGCATGGCCCCAGCAGTGAAAGCACTGAGTCTTAACCACGGGACAGCTAGGGAATTCCATATGGTGCTTTTTAATTTTACATCGTCAAACCCTCTCTAATCCATCACCTTTCCACTATTTTTAATTTCTCTGAAATCAGTAGTAAAGGAATATAAACCCCTGTGATAAGGGGTTTATAAACAGTGCTGTTACAACATTAAGCCCTTCATCTATATTACTTCATTTATCAGGATTATATAGAGCAGGCAATTATTTATTACAGGTTATGAAACTAGTCATCAAAGAGTTCATGTACCACAATACTTAAATTTCCAGTCAGTAAGTGACACACCTAATTCTTCTGGAAGCCAGGATTGCTTCTATAGTTCTGTATTTATCAAGATGCTATTTTTAGAGCAAAGTCTATTTGTAAATTACCTTCTATTATACAACATCAGACTAGAGGCAGATTCACTGTGGAGAACAGACAATACTCAGCACCGTCATCTAGTTCCATT
>SJYX01004317.1:263281-280446 GCA_006410675.1 Oreotragus oreotragus | reverse complement strand
TTTTTTTTTTTTTTCCCCCGAGGCGGAGCGTTGACTGCAACGCACCGGAAGTGGCCCGCTAGGAGACCCGCAGGAGCGGCCGAGACGTGTCGGTCTGGGGCGCGCGGGGAGCGCTTCCCCACGTTTGTGGGCTGGCAAAGCCGCAGCAAGGTGACTCCCCACATATCCCTCTCGGGGCCAGCAGGCCAGCAGCGTGGGGCGGCGACGACGGCGACGGCCGGGGCTGGGAGCGCTGGCGGCCGGGGTCCCAGCCATGGCCGAGTCTGTGGAACGGCTGCTGCAGCGGGTCGAAGAGCTGGAGCGGGAACTGGCCCAGGAGCGAAGTCGCCGCGCCCTGGGGAGCGGCGACGGAGGAGGCGGTCGGGCCCGCATTGAAAATATGAGCTCCGAGGTGGTGGATTCCAACCCCTACAGGTGACCTGCGTGACGGGTCGGGGCCGGAAGAGGGGCGAGGTCACGGTCTCCAGGTGGTCAGAAGTGAGGCGCTTCTCGCCGCTGTCCAGCTGACAGCTCACACCTCCGTTTTCTTCTTCTAGAGTCTTATTTCCAAACGAGCAAGGCCAAGTCTTAGTCTTGGTCAAAAGGTGTTCTTTCTCTTCTTAAAAAAGTCAACTAAATCAGCCATATGGTGCTGCTCCTGTGCTTGCTGAGGACACGGATCCGGTTTCCTGCCGCCCCTACCTCTTTTAGTCTTCCTCGCTCAGCATGATACTGATAGTAGAAACTTTCAGACTAGGACACCAAATGTAAAACCTGCTAAGCTAAACTTGGGAGCTTCATAGAGTCTTCTGTGTTTCTTAAATTAGTGTGGTGGAAACAGCTAGATTAGCTCTAAAACCTTGGGAGTTCACTAGTCCTATCCGTTCCTCTCCTTTCTTCATTTCCCAAGATTTTGTTAATTCAGCAGGTTGAATATAGGGTAGTAGTTGAATGTAGGCTAGTGATTGACGGTAAGGACCCTAGGCCCAGACTGGAGTCAAATCTTAGCAACTGAGTACCCTAGTGAGCGTTCTGTACCTTCACTTTCTTGCTTGTAGTATCTCCTGTGGAGTTGTGAAGGTTGAAAATACAAGTATATGTAAAGTTCTTAGAATAGAGCTTTCGATGCTAGCCATTATAGTAACAGTTACTGAACTTTCACCACCCGCTAAACACTTTGCATGCGTTGTCACTTTTACTCTTCACCGCAACCCTTGGAGATTGCTACTGTCATTTTACCCCCATTTTATAGGAGAGAGAAATTAGGCTTAGAGAGGTGCTGTGACCTGCTTCAAGCCATAGAACAGTAGCTAAAAAGGCTTGGACGGCCATTAGGTTTGTTTTGCTCCAAAGTTCCTATGGAGCTGTCTCCCCAGTAAAAATAAATAAGCTATTAAGTAGTGTGGCTAAAAACTGGACAGTTTTAGAATAGGTGAAACAGGAAAGGTATTATTGGTGCTCTTTCCCTTCAAAGAGCAGAAATTTGGATTTTAAAGAAAGGTTTTATTTATGACATAAAGCCTCAGTAAATGTCTTAGGATGCATATGTGTGTGTGTGTGTATATATATATATATATATATGACTTCCCTGGTGGCTCAGATGGTAAAGCATTGGCCTACAATGTGGGAGCCCTGGGTTCAATCCCTGGGTTGGGGAGATCTTCTGGAGAAGAAAATGGCAACCCACTCCAGTATTCATTCCTGGAAAATCCCATGGATGGAGGAGCCTGTAGGCTACAGTCCATAGGGTCGCAAAGAGTTGGACATGACTGAGCAACTTCACTTCATATATATTGCAACATAAAATGCAGACACAGTATTTAGGCACAAAGCTGTTAATTACAATATTATTTGTCATAGAAAACCTGACCAAAATTATAATTGTTCTATAATTACAGAAGAGTTTATTTTAACCTGCTGCTGCTGCTAAGTCACTTCAGTCGTGTCCGACTCTGTGTGACCCCATAGACGGCAGCCCACCAGGCTCCCCCATCCCTGGGATTCTCCAGGCAAGAATACTGGAGTGGGTTGCCATTTCCTACTCCAATGCATAAAAGAGAAAAGTGAAAGTGAAGTCGCTCAGTCTGTCTGACTGTTAGCGACCCCATGGACTGCAGCCCACCGGGCTACTCTGTCCATTGGATTTTCCAGGCAAGAGTACTGGGGTGGGGTGCCATTTAACCTACATTAAATTAAATCATGCCAGATTCTTGCTTTTCTCTAATTTATCTTACTACATTAACAAAAATTTTGTTTTCTTTTAGTTTTGAGATATAATTGACGATAGTGCATATATTTTACTTGGCACATGTGAAAGGTTTACCATCTCATTAATCAGAATAAGTAGAAACTATTCCATTTGGCTTCTCTCCTGGCTCAGATGGTAAAGAATCCTCCTGCAATGCAGGAGACCTGGGTTTGATGCCTGTGTTGGGGGGAAGATCCCCTGGAGAAGGGAATGGTTACCCACTCCAATATTCTTGCTTGCAGAATTCCATGGACAGAAGAGCCTGGTGGGGTACAGTCCACGAGGTGACACAGTCAGACATGACTGAGCGTTAGTCACTTTCATTCCATTTAGCATGCTGAAACATTTTTCAATTTTAAAAATGAAAATTTTGAAATGCTCCCTCTGAGAAAAGCAAAGGAATGTGAATCATATATTTAGAATCATCTTTCAGACATCATTTTAATGTGAGACAATTACTTGACATTATAGTAACCACAAATATTTCAGTACTCAAATTTAAACATTTAGTATTTTCTATCTTATTTGTACCATTTTGTCTTTATTAAAACTGCTACTTTGGAGATGGCAGTTGACACCCAAAGCTCTGTACTAGTACATGGAAACTTAATAAGGTCAGCCTTATTTTTTGAATTGTTGTACATTCAGCACATATTTAGTGAGCATCTTTTCATTTCCAGCCTTCCTGAATAATGTTATTTACCATTTATTATTTGCACAGACACTGGAAATACAAAGACATGGTCATTTCCTTCCAGAGGTTACCAGATAAGTGTGAGATACAAAGGTAAACTTGGGATTACAGTATAAGTGGTAAGAATTATGATAAAGCACAGCACATGATTATCAGAAAAATATAGAGGGATTTGTAGGTATTCTACGTTATTTTAATTGCATCAAGTGACATTTTGAAATACAAAGTTCCCGACCCTCAAAGACCTTTTGCTTTAATTTGAGAGATTCAATGGTTGTAGAATAATGATCAACACAAGTAACTGTAAAATTGTGTGGTAAGGAATATAATTAGAAGCGTGTTAACTAAATGAAAAGGTGAGCAGAGTCTTTAAAATTAGAAAACCTAGTTTTAAATACTAGCTCCAAAACCCAGCTCTGGATAATTGTTTGCCATTAAACTGATCTTGGGCAAGTTAATTAACCTAAATCTCCCCTCCCTTCCCCCACCTGGCCCCATTTATAAAAGGAGGTTGCGATGTATTCTTTTTTTTTTTTAAGGAAAGGAAATTTTATTTTAAAATTTCATTTTAAAGTTGCAGAGAATAAGACTATAAGTATAAAGCTAGACAAATACTTCTATGGACTAGGATAGAAAGTCTGGTAAAAGACCCATATAAATATGGTCAGTTGATTTTTAACTAAGTTACCAAAGCAATTTATGGAGAGGATTGTTTTTTCAACAAGTGTTGCTGGACCAATTGGATGTTGTTACTGATGTTTAGTTGCTAAGTCCTGTCCATGTTCCTTGGGCTTTCCCAGGCCAGAATGCTTGAGTGGGTTGCCATTTTTTTCTCCAGCAATGCATTCTTCTCAGGATTATTTATAAAGATTAAAGACAGCATCAAGGAAGAGAGGCAGATTGATCACAGACATATATCACTGTCTACCCAATCTCAGTGAAATGAAAGTAAAGGAATAATTTTTAAAAAAGAATAAAAAAAGGAATAAATCGCCACTGGGAAAAATATAGAGTTTCTGTTAATAATTGGGGGATGGGTGAGTCTCTGTACTTAAATGATTATAGTAAAACAGTTTTAGAAACTAGAAAGGGACAGATGACTAATAGATGATCCTGATTTAAAGGATCCAAGAAATTCACTCTAAAGCCTGCAACCCGACTCATACAATAGAATTCTCTCAAAGCTCAAGAACAGGCATAGGTCTTTCAAGAAGGGCTTAAGGTAGGACTAAATGAGATGGCTGAAAATCTGCTGAAGAAGCAACCCAAGTTCATTGTTTCACTTTGAGTAGCGAGGCAAATGCCTCTTCTCTGTCAGGAGAGACTACTAGAGATTTACTCATTAGAGACTAAAATAGAGTATTTCTATTAATAATTAAAGCAAGTCTTCATGCCTGAAGGAAGGGAATTAACTAAATGTTTGCATACTGAATGCTAGGACTCCCAGCCTTGCTTCTCCATTTAACACCCTAAAACTGATCAGCTTAAAGACTTTTCAGGCTGGAAATTGAAAGATTCTTCTGTAAGGAATCTGAGAGTGCCAAGAAGAAAGACTGAGAGACATTGACATTGTGGGTTTCTCAACTAAAGAGCCCAGCCAGATAATGCTATGCTGCTGCTGCTGCTAAGTTGCTTCAGTTGTGTCTGACTCTGTGCAACCCCATAGACGGCAGCCCACCAGGCTCCCCCATCCCTGGATTCTCCAGGCAAGGACACTGGAGTGGGTTGCCATTTCCTTCTCCAATGCATGAAAGTGAAAAGTGAAAGTGAAGTCGCTCAGTTGTGTCTGACTCTTCGCGACTCCATGGGCTGCAGCCCACCAGGCTCCTCCGCCCATGGGATTTTCCAGGCAAGAGTACTGGAGTGGGTTGCCATTGCCTTCTCCAAGATCATGCTATAGTGAAGCCCAAAGTCAAATAAGCAGCACCCACATCCTTGCCTTTATTAGTGTCTGACTTTTAAATATGAGCAGAAAGGATGAGAGAACCTCCTAATGTGAAAGGAAGAAAACAAAATTAATAGACTATATAAGGGGACTGCAACCCCAACATGATCATTAATGTCTTCAGAAAGATATATGTATAAATGAAATAGGACAGAGTACTACAAAAATTCTTGCAAATGGAGAATGATAACAAAAGTGAAAATCTCAATAAAAGAAAATAACATTGAAAGAAATCCAGAGAACAGCAGAAAACTAAATGGAAAATAGAGAAAAGACATTACAAGTAGAGGACTAGTCCAAGTGGTCCAACTTCCAAATAATAGGAGCTCCAGAAAGTTCAGGAAAAACCAACCAACCAACCAAAGAAGTCACCACATTCTTCCAGGAAATTTTCCACAACTTAAATACGTTTCTGATTGGAAAGAGTCCAGTAAGTACTCAGCACGATTGATGAGAATAGTTTCACTCTAAGGCACATTTTGAAGTTTCAGAAACTAGAAATCATGTTAGAAATTTTGAAGGAAAATTGTTTCTAATGTAAAATTATGTATCTAGTTAAAAACTATCAACTAAGAGTGTGTGTGTATAGGTATAGCTTTCAACAGTTATATACCCTTCAGTTTGTCATTATATAATATATTTCTAAGAATAGAATTTTGATAAAACGTTTTTAAGAAGTTAGGTAAAGAACATTTCAGACATACAAGTTCTCAAAATTTACCTTCCAAAATTTACCCTTTACAAAGCTTTGGGAAGATGTTCTTCCAGCCATAACAAGAGAATAGTTAAGTAGTCTATAGTAAAGGTTCTCAAACTTTAGTGTGCATCACAATAATTTGGGGAGCTTATTAAAACACAGATTGGTAGGCCTCCTATCCAAAGTTTGATTGGCTTGGTGACTGAAGAAGGTAACAGACTAGCAGTAACTAAACATCTAAAGTACCTCTTAGAGTCCTTGGAATAAAGGTGTTTAATAGAAGACTTACCATTGTGGGCAGAGGCAACAAGTCAATAGAATTCCAGTCATGAGGTTATTCTGATATTAAATATCAAATCTGAATCAAACATTAAATATTTACATAAACTAATAAGCATAGGAAAATGCTGAAATTTCACTTTGACCCATTCTCATCTGGAAACTTAACATTTCAGTCAGTAGGTCTCAATCTTCACTGCACATTAGAATGAATGTATGAGGAACTTAAAAAAAAATCTTATTGCACAGGTTCTGTCTTGGAGGATATTTGGGCATCCTGCACAGGCTCTGTCTTGGAGGATATTCGGGCATCCGTGCTTTTTAAAATTGCTGAGGTGATTTAGTTTCATCTGGTAAAAATTAACTGAAAGATTTCTCCTCTCACCCCCACTCCCCTCACTGTTTCTTCTCTTAAATTTTATTTTCTATGATGATGTATGTTTACCTCTGTCACTATTAATTAAAATACTGTGAACTTTAAAACATGTTTTTCCTTTTTTTTTAAGCCGCCTGATGGCTTTGAAACGAATGGGAATTGTGAGCGACTATGAGGTATGATAAACTCTTCCAAATTTTTGAAGATTATTTCAGTAAATGAAAATAATTTTCAATGACATTTTCAGTGAAGAATTATTAACCAACACTTATATAATTTTTCATTTTACAGAAAATCCGTACCTTTACTGTAGCAATAGTAGGTGTTGGTGGAGTTGGCAGTGTGACTGCTGAAATGCTGACACGATGTGGCATTGGTAAGGTAAAAGCATTTCTCATTTTCTTTCGTATTCGGAACCCATTCACTTGTGGAGTAAATAAGGTACAAATTAGGATTTTTTTTTCTCCTTATTAATGGCATATTGATTTGTGGCGTATTCATTCAGATTGTTTTTTCTACCCCAGTTAAGACATAAACCCACCCAAGAGGAAACTAATATTGCTGCTGATTAAATAAGGTCTGTCTGATTGTGTTCAGGAACTTTTTTGTTTGGGATAATGTATAAACAATTTGGACTTAAGTGTTTTGATTAAAGACGTTTAGGAAAGAAGGCTGTTAAATTGAAAAAGTGTGTAGTGAAACACTGAAACATCCTCCAAAAATTTTTTTAAAACTTGTTATTTACAAGACAAACTAGAAAGCATGTGCTTTTCTTACTCTTGAAATTGAACTGCTGAATGCTCCAGATTTTTTTTTAACTCAGGCATTTTTTTTTTTTCCTAAATTTTCTTGGTCATGCCCTCTGAGGCTTGTGAGATCTTAGTTCCCTTACCATGGATTGAACTCTGAGGCCATGGCAGTGAAAGCATCAATTCCTAACCACTGGAGCACCAGGAAGTTCCTTACTTTTTTCTAAAATTGATTTAGACTGTGATTGTGAGGAGGAAGGAAAAGTTGACTTTATACCAGAAATCAGTGTACCAATCTTATATTTATAAATCTAAAGTCCATGATGTTAGATAGATAGTGATTGAATATAAAAGTTTTCCACAATTGTATATCATTTTGATAAACTTTGTGGGAAAATACTTGCTTTATCAATGCTCTTTAATATATTGGTCATTCCATGCCCCAGATTCTTAAAGTGTTTTCAAAATTGGCACTTATTTATCAATATAGAAAAGACAACACCAAAGTACTAAAAATGTTTATTAACATTTTAATATCTTTCAAGAAGTTTGTAAATGCCTGTCAACAATTGCTTATAGCTGACATGCCCTGGTTGATTAACCAAGGGTGGTAGAGAGCATGAAGATTTGTGGGTCTTTGGTTTGAGTGTGCACTGGAGTCACTTGGAAGGCTTATTAAAACATAGATTGCTAAACTCTAACCCAGTGGTTTTGATTCTGTAGGTTTCAAATGGACCTAAGAATTTCTAACAAGTTCCCAGGTGGCTCTGATGACATTCCAGTGACTATGCTTTAAGAAGTGCTTATTCAGTCTGGTCTCAGCATCACCTGGGAGCTTGTTAGAATTGAAGATTCCCAGGTCCCACTCAAGACATGCTGAATCAGAATCTGTATTTTCACACAAACTCCAGATGATATTGCTGTAATTAGAATCACCTGGGATGTTAAAAAAAGTTCTTATGTCCATACTGCACCCCATAATAGGTAATCAGAACCTCTGGGAATAAGACCCACACATCTGTATTTTTAAGTACAGTGATTCCAAGTGCACTCAAGTTTGTAAGCTAAGAATCTGCATAGGTTAGTTTCAGAACTCTTTCTTCAATGTATAAAACAGAGAAACAAGAAGCTGTTTCATATGGTTAAGTAGGGAAATGGAGGACTGGAGATCCAGAGCCCACTTCTTATCCCTGAAAATTTCCTGAGTTCCTGGGGTACCCTGGATAACCAGATCTAGATCAACTGCCTTATTTTACAAATGAGGATACAGACCTAAACAGTTAAAGTGACTTTCCCAGAATCAGAGTTAATTATTGACAGTTACAACTCACACCTCCTGTCCTCAAATTTAGGATTTCCTACAATTCACTCATATAGCTATGAGGCTGAAACTCAAACTTAATACTTGGCCTGACCTAATAAATACTGTTTGAATAAGCTTAAATAAACCAAATTTTGAAGAGACTGAGTAGGGTTAGAAAGTTATAGAGAATATAAGTGATGTCTTTTCTAGCAAGATACTAAGGGCTGGGTTAACTTTCTTTAGTTTTTGTATTGAGAAGAAGCACATCCCATTTTTGTTTTTATTGTTAGATTTGGAACACTGAGAATTGTATCACAAAGTCACAGAATTTTAGATAAAGAAGTGACTTTGGCAAAGATAGCAAAGTATATCACTTTTACACTGCTTTGAATTATTCCATAGGTCTAGAGGATCAAATTTTTTTGGTTCCTTTTTTCTTCAGTCTGGATAAATTGCATTGCTTTGCGTTCAAGTTCATTGATCCTTTTTTTCCCCTGCCATGTCTAGTCTACTCTGAGTCTCATCCAATAAAAATTTGATTTTAGATAGTCAGAAAAAAAGAGAAAGCACTTTGGATGTCTTTGAGTTCAACCTGCTCTTACTGATAGGAAATGGACTTTTGGCCATTTTAAAGTTGAATGAACAGGTCTGACAAATGCTATCATGCCTAAATATATAGCAGGAAATACAAATTAACTGGTTAATCATTCTGTTTGGAATAATGTTTGAGCCATGTCGTGAGTATATTTAGTTCCATATTCATGAAAGGCATTATATTATACCATGGTTTTAAGTTATAGCATTTTTTTAATCTTATTTAAAATTTTCATTTATCTAATGGGTGGTTGGCTTTTGGCCAATAATTGGAATGAAGTAAGATTTTGGCACAGTTTGTAAAAATTGTCATGAAATGGAATGAACATTAATTTTTGAGATAATCATTAGAAGGGCAGTACAGCAGAGAATGCCTCAGTTTGAATCCCATGTTTACTACATACTAGCTGAGTAGCTTTTGGGCAAATACCCTAGTTGTATTATTTCTAAAATGAGGAGAGTACCTATATACTTACTGCATGTGATCCTTAAATGAGTTAATATATGACATCTGGTTTTTCAAAGCTAGTTAATATTATTACTGTTAAAAGAGTTAAACCTATCAGATTTTAACTAGCTGACTAGTTGGTTATTTTTATTTTCTTTTTTGGTACACTTTTCATCAGATTCCCACTATTTTCATTTTAGTTGCTACTGTTTGACTATGACAAGGTGGAACTGGCCAATATGAATAGACTTTTCTTCCAACCTCATCAAGCAGGATTAAGTAAAGTTCAAGCAGCAGAACATACTTTGAGGTAAATGGAATAGCAGTTGAAGGCAGTGAAATTGGTGAAATCTTCCTGTATGTATTCAGTCACTTAACTTATAAATGGAAATGAATTTTCCTGTATAAATGCTGGTTTCACTTATGCATAAAGATATGGGTTGACAGCCTTTTTCTCTGTAAGGCTAGATAGTAAATATTTTAGGCTTTGAAGGCCATATGGTCTTTGTTAAAACTGCTCAACTATACAGTTGTAGTAGCTATAGGCAGTATAAAAGTAAATGAGCAAAACTGTGCCCCAATAAAACTATTTATAGAATCTAAAATTTAAATTTCTTATAATTTTCACATCATTAAATATTGTTGTTCTTTTGATTTTTTTTCTTTTCTTGCAGCCATTTAAAAATATAAAAACTACTCTTGGTTTGCAGATCTTACAAAAAAATGTAGCAAGGTGGTAGTCAGATTTGGCCCAAGGGACCTAGTTTGGCAGCTCTTACTCTGGGATGTTTCTTTATGTTCCTAAACGTTCTTGCACTGAATTGAATAAGAAGCAAAGAAGCTCTTTGAGTTAGACTGAACTTGTAGTTAACAGAAGTGATAAAAGCTTAATTCCCAGCACATTTGTGTGGATCACAATAAGCTGTGGAAAATTCTTAAATGGGAATACCAGACCAGCTGACCTGCCTCTTGAGAAACCTGTATGCAGGTCAGGAAGCAACAATTAGAACTGGACATGGAACAACAGACTGGTTCCAAATAGGAAAAGGAGTACGTCAAGGCTGTATATTGTCACCCTACTTATTTAATTTATATGCAGAGTACATCATGAGAAACGCTGGGCTGGAGGAAGCACAAGCTGGAATCAAGATTTCTGGGAGAAATATCAATAACCTCAGATATACAGATGACCGGAGAAGGCAATGGCACCCCACTCTAGTACTCTTGCCTGGAAAATCCCATGGACGGAGGAGCCTGTTAGGCTGCAGTCCATGGGGTCGCTAGGATTCGGACACGACTGAGCGACTTCACTTTCACTTTTCACTTTCATGCATTGGAGAAGGAAATGGCAACCAACTCCAGTGTTCTTGCCTGGAGAATCCCATGGACGGCAGAGCCTGGTGGGCTGCCGTCTATTGGGTCACGACTGAAGCAGCTTAGCAGCAGCATACAGATGACACCACCCTTATGGCAGAAAGTGAAGAAGAAATAAAGATCCTCTTGATGAAAGTGAAAGAAGAGAGTGAAAAAGTTGGCTTAAAGCTCAACATTCAGAAAACTAAGATCATGGCATCTGGTCCCATTACTTCATGGGAAATAGATGGGGAAACAGTGTCAGACTTTATTTTTGGGGGCTCCAAAATCACTGCAGATGGTGATTGCAGCCATGAAATTAAAAGACACTTACTCCTTGGAAGGAAAGTTATGAGCAACCTAGACAGCATTTTAAAAAGCAGAGACATTACTTTGCCAACAAAGGTCCATCTAGTCAAGGCTATGGTTTTTTCAGTGGTCATGTATGGATGTGAGAGTTGGACTGTGAAGAAAGCTGAGCGCAGAAGAATTGATGCTTTTGAACTGTGGTGTTGGAGAAGACTCTTGAGAGTCCCTTGGACTGCAAGGAGATCCAACCAGTCCATTCTAAAGGAGACCAGTCCTGGGTGTTCATTGGAAGGACTGATGTTGAAGCTGAAACTCCAATACTTTGGCCACCTGATGCGAAGAGCGGACTCATTGGAAAAGACTCTGTTGCTGGGAGGGATTGGGGGCAGGAGGTGAAGGGGACGACAGAGGATGAGATGGTTGGATAGCATCACCAACTCAATGTGCATGGGTTTGGGTGGACTCCGGGAGTTGGTGATGGACAGAGAGGCCTGGCGTGCTGCGGTTCATGGGGTCGCAAAGAGTCGGACACGACTCAGTGACTGAACTGAACTGAGAGTGTGGGAATATTTTTGTAATCCTTCTGACAACTCTACAAGTTTTGAACTTGGTCCTTGCAGTGGGATGAAAGAGGTAGAAGAGGACTTCGGATTTTCTTTGAATTGCTTGAATTCCATTTCTCTAATATCTGTTAAATAATCTTTAGCTCTTTTTAGTGCTTTTTCTTGCTTTATTTTAACGTTGTACTTATAGTTTTTATAATCATTCTCTTTTGCCTTTAGGAACATTAATCCTGATGTTCTTTTTGAAGTACACAACTACAATATAACCACAGTAGAAAACTTTGAACATTTCATGAATAGAATACGGTAAAATTTTATTTGAGTATTTTGCACAATGTCCATCTCACTTTCAGTATTAGAAAATCTATCAATTCAATGAAAAGGTTGATATACATTTTATTTTTAAAATAGTTAATATTTTGTGTAAGTTTTATATAGTGGGAGCTCAGTAAATAGTATATATGGTCCATTAAACATTAGTAACAACAAAATAAAAAATAAGCCTCAAAATGTCTGTTATTATGATATAGCAAGGGGTCCTCCATTATAAGTTCTGTGTTATAGGTTATATTTCTATCTGAATATGGTTTTCTGCAGACCTAAACTATTGAAATTATATGCAATTAACTTTTATTACATTTGTAGTGAAACATGAATAAAAGTCTGTAAAAGCTGACAGAGAAATAGTAATTTTTGTGAACACAGTTTATATTTCTGGTACCCTCTACACCTTTACAGTTTAAGTAATACTGTAATATTTATTGATATTTATAACAGTGAATACTTAATATGTGCTTGGTCTTTAATATTAAATTCTATGTTACAATTATACTCAAAAAATTTACTGAACGACTAAGTGTGTTGATTGAACAAATAAGATTGTATTTTGTGTCCTGATTTTTTCCAGTGAAACTTGTTTTCTTTCCCTAGTCATGGTGGATTAGAAGAAGGAAAACCTGTTGACCTAGTTCTTAGCTGTGTGGACAATTTTGAAGCTCGAATGACAATAAATACAGTGAGTATCTTTTGTGTTATACTCATGGGTTTACCTATCGAAAGGTTGTTGCTGAACCGGGAAAAGACACCAGGATTCTTCGTCTTGGCCGGGATTCTTGGCCTCTGGAGAAGAAGAATTCAATCCGGGGCCAGAGACGAGGCTTGATAGCTCAGAGCTTTTGTGTGATAATGTTTTATTAAAGTATAAAGGAGATAGAGAAAGCTTCTGACATAAACATCAGAAGGGGGCAGAAAGAATACCCCACTGCTAGCCTTTAGCTGGATGTTATATAGCTACTAGCTGTCTGCTAGATGCATTGGAGAAGGAAATGTCAACCCACTCCGGTGTTCTTGCCTGGAGAATTCCAGGGATTGGGGAGCCTGGTGGGCTGCCGTCTGTGGGGTCACACCGAGTTGGACACAACTGAAGTGACTTAGCAGCAGCAGCAGCAACAGCTGTCTGCTAATTAAAGAAAGGAAATGTCTCAAAACTCAGAGAATGGCACCAGGCCCCTCACCTATCAGATGCATTTTGAGATAATCTTGGCACCAGGTGAGTCATCCCAGGCCATAAAACAATTGACATGAATCTTGAAAAAGGCCGATTCCCATACAAATACATAGTTTCACTGAGAGAACAATGTTATAACATACTGGTTTGTCAAGTCAGTTCTGAGCCTTTAGGTAAATGGACTTGAAGACAGAGTCTAGGGTAAATGCATAGTACATTAACATAGCTTAAGACAAACATTTCCATAAGAAAAATACATTGGTTAGCTCAAGGTTTGAGAATAGTTAAGTTCAGGTGGAACCAGGTGTCATTATGGCAACACAGTGTTTTAAGAGAAACCTCTCTTTGAATTTGTATAGAGAAGGGAAAAAAAAATATATCACTAGTTTGTTTCCTCCTCCCTCATAAGAGAGAGAGAAAAAATGTCTGACACTTGCAGCCTACCTCCTCTGTTTGGAGACCCCTGGCCTTCCTGTCTGTTACCCTCTCACTATTTTCCTGTGTATTCTGTCAGTATGTATTCCACATTCTGAAAGTATTTCTGCATTTAAGCCCTTTGGTAATGTGTTTGATTTATTCTTAATGTGATCTCATCCTATTTTTGAAATTTATTCTAAGGGGACCTGTCTAGCCTTGCTGTTAAGGCATATGTTTCAGTATCCTACTCTGTCTTAGGCCAGTAGAGGAAACTATTAAACAGCAGATAATTCTGATGTATAATTTTTTAAATAAATGAGTATCTTATAATACTGTCTTATTCTTGGTCAGCATTGGTTTTAATTTTTGTTACTTATAAGTAAATGTATAAGTGAAAGTGAAAGTGAAGTCGCTCAGTCGTGTCCGACTCTCTGCGACCCATGGACTGTAGCCCACCAAGCTCCTCCGTCCATGGGATTCTCCAGGCAAGAATACTGGAGTGGGTTGCCATTTCCTTCTCCAGGGGATCTTCCCGACCCAGGGATCGAACCCAGGTCTCCCACATTGCAGGCAGACACTTTAACTTCTGCGCCATATAAATAGCTTACACACAGATTTCTCGAAAATAAAACTGAATTATTCTTCTTTTGAATTATTGTGTTTTCAACTTTGCAAATAACATTTTACAGTTTCTTATTGCTGAAATTATTTTAGAAAAGTGAAGTTTTACATTAATAAGAAATCCAGTATGCTTTGGTTCAGTTTAATTAGGTATTTATTGACTGCTTACCTGAATGCTATTGGTTACTTTTCTAGGAAAGTGTCAGTTGCTAAGGAATTTCATTATTTACAGTTTTCTTGTTTCTTAAAATTTATTTTTAAAAACTCTTTGTAATTCATTTAGTTAAACTACTTTTTCATGAAAAAAACTTATGGTAAATTACTTCTTTTTTTTTAGTGTTCTTATTTTTCACTTATTTCTTTTAAGGCTTGTAATGAGCTTGGACAAACATGGATGGAGTCTGGGGTCAGTGAAAATGCAGTTTCAGGGCATATACAGCTCATAATTCCTGGAGAATCTGCTTGTTTTGCGGTATGCATGATTCATTTTGAGTTATTATTTTTCACTGTTAAGTACTAGAGTTCCTAGGGGAAAATATTTATAGTTCAAAGGAAAACCAAACTTTGAATGTGGTAGAATACTATTTGAAACACTGAATACTTCTTTCCCTTTCTTTTGAAATACACATTTTTAAATTCTTTTCATGTAGTGTGCTCCACCACTTGTAGTTGCTGCAAATATTGATGAGAAGACTCTGAAACGAGAAGGTGTTTGTGCAGCCAGTCTTCCTACTACTATGGGAGTGGTTGCTGGGATCTTGGTACAAAATGTGTTAAAGTGAGTGAAGAATAATTTTTCTGTTTACTTTTGACAAACATTTCAAAATTGGAGTTACCAGCTAATTTAATTTTACAGATATTTTAACATTTTATACATGTGTAATATATGTATACTTTTAATTTATATATGGTAGTGGTTTAATTTATGTATTTTTAATATAATTTATATATGTGGTGGTGGTTTAGTCACTAAGTCATGTCCAACTCTTGCGACTCATGAACTGTAGCCCACCAGGCTCCTCTGTCCATGGGATTTCTCAGGCAAGAATACTGAAGCAGGTTGCCATTTCCTTCTCCAGGGGATCTTCCCAACCTAGGGACTGAATCTGGGTCTCCTGCATTGCTGGTAGATTCTTTACCGAGTGAACCACCAGGGTAGTTCTTAATTTATAAACAAATAAATTTAATATATTTAATTTAAATATATATTAATTTACACACATCAGCACACACATAAATATGTTACTTTCTCCATTTGGAATAGCTCTTGTTAAATGCTACAGTGCTACTGGTGTATTTATGAAGCCTTAACCAAATGATTTACATCTACAGGTTTGGCCAAAGGGTGAAGACCTAGGCACAGACACACTTGCTTGATTTGGTGTTTATTCAGTTCAGTTCAGTCGCTCAGTTGTGTCCAACTCTTTGCAGTCCCATGGTCTGCAGCACGCCAGGCTACCCTATCCATTGCTAACACTCGGAGTTTACTCAAACTCATGTCCATCGCGTCGGTGATGCCATCTGACTATCTCATCCTCTGTCATCTCCTTCTCTTCCCACCTTCAATCAAAACCAGCATCAAGGTTTTTCCCGTTGAGTTGGTTCTTTGCATCAGGTGGCCAGAGTACTGGAGTTTGAGCTTCAGCATCAGTCCTTCCAGTGAATATTCAGGATTGATTTCCTTTAGGATTGACTGGTTTGATCTCCTTGCTGTCCAAGGGACTCTCAAGAGTCTTCGCCAACATCATAGTTCAAAAGCATCAATTCTTTGACGCTCAGCTTTCCTTATAGTCCAACTCTCACATCCATAAATGACTACTAGAAAAACCATAGGTTTAACTAGACAGATCTTTGTTGGTAAACTAACATCTCTGCTTTTTAATATGCCGTCTAGGTTGGTCATAGCTTTTCTTACAAAGAGCAAGCATCTTCTAATTTCATGGCTGCACTCACCATCTGCAGTGATTTTGGAGCCCCCCAAAATAAAGTCTGTCACTGTTTCCATTGTTTGTTTCCCCATCTGTTTGCCATGAAGTGATGGGACCAGATGCCATGATTGTAGTTGTCTGAATGTTGAGTTTTAAGCCAACTTTTTCACTCTCCTCTTTCACTTTCATCAAGAGGCTCTTTAATTCTTCTTCACTTTCTGCCATTGATGCGTGTTATTTATTAATAAATAATATGTGATTAAACTTTAGAGTAATATCTCAGCTATCCATAAATAGATACTCCTGCAACCACACATCTAAATTATAGCTAATAAGGACAAATGTCCTTTCTTCTTTTTTTTTTTTTAGGACAAATGTTTCTTTGCAGCTAAAATTAATATCAGTTTTTGAACCAACTCATACTGTATGAAAAGCATAACTACTGTTGTTCCTTAACTCAGGCCATTTTTTTACCTCACTTTACAGTGTTAATAAGCTTAATTATATATTTTTTAGCTTCTAATATAAAAAGAAAAAATTGCTACATGATAAAGAGAGGCACTCTAATCTTAGTATCACCTATCAGCAAAGAAATACCAGCACACATAAGAACTCTCAAGGCAACTCTCTTATGTTACTGCAAATGGCATTATTTCTCTGTGACTATTGGTTTTAGAAAAGGCAGAGGAACCAGAGATCAAATTGCCAACATCCGCTGGATCATGGAAAAAGCAACAGAGTTTCAGAAAAACATCTATTTCTGCTTTATTGACTATGCCAAAGCCTTTGACTGTGTGAATCACAATAAACTGTGGAAAATTCTGAAAGAGATGGGAATACCAGACCACCTGACCTGCCTCTTGAGAAATCTGTATGCAGGTCAGGAAGCAACAGTTAGAACTGCACATGGAACAACAGACTGGTTCCAAATAGGAAAAGGAGTACGTCAAGGCTGTATATTGTCACCCTGCTTATTTAACTTATATGCAGAGTACATCATGAGAAATGCTGGACTGGAAGAAGCACAAGCTGGAATCAAGATTGCCAGGAGAAATATCAATAACTTCAGATATGCAGATGACACCACCCTTATGGCAGAAAGTGAAGAGGAGCTAAAAAGCCTCTTGATGAAAGTGAAGGAGGAGAGCGAAAAAG
>SJYX01004317.1:192150-262498 GCA_006410675.1 Oreotragus oreotragus | reverse complement strand
TAGATGGGGAAACAGTGGAAACAGTGTCAGACTTTATTTTTTTGAGCTCCAAAATCACTGCAGATGGTGACTGCAGCCATGAAATTAGAAGGTGCTTACTCCTTGGAAGAAAAGTTATGACCAACCTGGATAGTATATTCAAAAGCAGAGACATTACTTTGCCGACTGAGGTCTGTCTAGTCAAGGCTATGGCTTTTCCTGTGGTCATGTATGGATGTGAAAGTTGGACTGTGAAGAAAGCTGAGTGCCGAAGAATTGATGCTTTTGAACTGTGGTGTTGGAGAAGACTCTTGGGAGAGTCCCTTGGACTGCAAGGAGATCCAACCAGTCCATTCTGAAGGAGATCAACCCTGGGATTTCTTTGGAAGGAATGATGCTAAAGCTGAAACTCCAGTATTTTGGCCACCTCATGCAAAGAGTTGACTCATTGGAAAAGACTCTGATGCTGGGAGGGATTGGGGGCAGAAGGAGAAGGGGACGACTGAGGATGAGATGGCTGGATGGCATCACGGACTCGATGGACGTGAGTCTGAGTGAACTCCGAGAGATGGTGATGAACAGGGAGGCCTGGCGTGTTGCTATTCATGGGGTTGCAAAGAGTCGGACACGACTGAGCGACTGAACTGAACTGAACTGAACTGATTTCATATAAGACAAATAGTCTGTCAGACTTCAGTAGGTCCTATCTAAACACAATATTTTATTGTATGTTATGAAGAAGGGGGAAAATAGTCATTTCTGTAAAGTATCTCTCTGTACATCTGTATGTCTAGATAGCCAGCTCTCTGTTGATGGACATTTAGGCTACTTACAGATTTTTTTTTTTTTTGCTGTTATTAACAATGCTGCAAAAAACAATTTGCCTTCTATCTTTGTAAACTAGATTTTTATAGTGTGAATTTTTAGAAGTATAATTTCTAAGTTTGCAGCAATACTTATTTTGACAGATACTACTAAATTTCTCCTTCAGAAGGATTGTACATTTCCATGACAGTTTTGAGAGTACCTGGTTTGTCCACATCTTTGGTAACATTAGGTGTTGTCAAACTTTTATTTTTGAAGTTTACAGCAAAGTCATATATATTCTTTTTCAGCTTCTTTTCCTTTATAAGTTATTTACAAGATATTGAGTGTAGCTCCCTGGGCTATATATTAGGTCCTTGTTTTCCTATTTTATATATTTAGTGTGTATATATTAATCTCATACTCCTAATTTATCCTCCTCCCTTGCTTCCGACCTCCCATCCCCTTTGGTAACCTTAAATTTGTTTTCTGTGTGTATCTGTTTCTGTTTTGTAAATGTTTATTTGTATCAAGTTTTTTAGATTCCACATATAAGTGATACCAGATGATATTGGTCTTTGTCTAGTTTACTTCCCTTAGTATGATAATATCTAGGTCATTTATGTTACTGCAAGTGGCATTATTTCATTCTTGTTTTAATGACTGAGTAATATTTCATTTTATATATATACACCACATGTTTATCCATTTATCTGTCAGGGACTTTCAGGTTGCTTCCATGTCTTGGCTATTTTGAATTGTGCTGCTGTGAACACTGTGTATCTTTTCAGATGAATTTTCTGTGGATATATGCCAAGGAGTGGGATTCCTGGCTCATATGAGAACTCTATTCTTAATTTTTTAAAGAACTTCCATACTGTTCTCCTAGTGGCTGCACCAATATACATCCCAACCAACAGTATAAGAGGGTTCCTTTTTCTCCAAATCCTCTCCAGCATTTATTATTTGTAGACCTTTTGATGAAGCCCATTCTGACCAGTGTGAGGTAATATCTCATTGTAGTTTTGATTTGCATTTTTCTAATGATTAACTCTATTGAGCATCTTTCTATGTGCCTGTTGGCCATCTGTGTGTCTTTTTTGGAGAAAAGTCTGTTTTGGTCTTCTGCCCATTTTTTGATTGGATTGTTTTTTGATATTAAGCTATATGAGCTGTTTGTATATTTTGGAAATTAACCTCTTATTGGTAGCATAGTTTGCAGATATTTTCTCCCAGTTCATAGTTTGTCTCTGTTTTGTTTATGGTTTCCATTGCTGTGCAAAAGTTTAATTAGGTCCCATTTGTTTATTTTTCTTTTCATTTCCATTACTGTAGGAGACAGATCCAAAAAATATTGCTACAGTTTATGTCAGTGAGTGTTCTGCTTATGTTTCCCTCTAGGAAACATTTAGGTTTTAGATTTAGATCATTACTCCATTTTGATTTTATTTTTGTATATGATGTTAGTCATCAAACTCTTTGTCAATTTGACATGTGAAAAAAGGGTATCTCATTTTAATTTCTAGTTGTGCAAAGGCTTGAGCATTTATATTTTTCTCTGAATTGTCTTCTTATATTCTCTGCTCAGTTTTAGAAAAAAATTATTTTTATTGTTTTAATTTTTAATATTTTTAATTTTAATTTTTATAGAATTTTGTTGTTTTCTGTCAAATCTCAGCCATAGGTATACATATATCCCCTCCCTTTTGACCCTCTCTTTTGACCCTCCCTTCCAGCTCCCTTCCTATCCCATCCCTCTAGGTTGATACAGAGCCCCTGTTTGAATTTCCGGAGCCATACAGCAAATTCCCATTGGCTATCTATTTTACATATAGCAATGTAAGTTTCCATGTTACTCTTTCCACACATCTCACCCTCTCCTCCCCTCTCCCCATGTCCATAAGTCTATTCTCTGTTTCTCCACTGCTGCCCTGCAAATAAATTCTTCAGTACTGTTTTTCTAGATTCTATGTATACGCATTAGTATACAATATTAATCTTTCTCTTTGTGATTTACTTCATGCTGTATATAGGCTCTAGGTTCATCCACCTCATTAGAACTGACTCAAATGCATTCCTTTTTATCTCTGAGTAATATTCCATTGCATATATGTACCACAGCTTCTTTATCCATTCATTTGTTGATGGACATCAAGGTTGCTTCCATGTTCTAGCTATTGTAAATAGCACTACAGTGAACAATGGGATACATGTGTCTTTTTCAGTTTGGGTTTCCTCAGGGTATATGCCTAGCAGTGGGATTGCTGGGCATATGGTGGTTTTATTCCTAGTTTTTTAAGGAATCTCCATATCGTATTCCGTAGTGGCTATTATCAATTTACATTCTCACCAACAATGGAAGAACATTCCCTTTTCTCCACACCCTCTCCAGCATTTATTGTTTGTAGACTTTCTGATGATGGCCATTCTGACTGGTGTGAGGTAAGATAGCTCACACCAGTCAGCTAGTTGACTGGTAGTTTTGATTTGCATTTCTTTAATAAGCGATGTTGAGCATCTTTTCACATGTTTGTTAGCCATCTGTATGTCTTCTTTGGAGAGATGTCTGTTTAGGCCTTTTCCCACTTTTTGATTGGGCTGTTTGTGTTTTTGGTACTGAGTTATATGAGCTGCTTGTATATTTTGGAAATTAATACTTTGTCTGTTGTTTCATTTGCAATTTTCTCCCATTCTGAGGGTTGTCTTTTCACCTTGCTTGTAGTTTCATTTGCTGTGCAAAAGCTTTTAAGTTTAATCAGGTCTCACTTGTTTACTTTTGTTTTTATTTCCATTACTCTAGAAGGTGGATCATAGAGGATCTTGCTTTGATTTATGTCATCGAATGTTGTGGCTATGTTTTCTTCTAGAGTTTTATTTTCTGGTCTTACATTTAGGTCTTTAACCCATTTTGAGTTTATCTTTGTGTATCATGTTAGGAAGTGTTCTGATTTCATTTTTTTACATGTAGCTGTCCAGTATTCCCGGCACCTTTTGATGAAGAGGTTGTCTTTGCCCCATCTTATGTTCTCGCCTCCTTTGTCAAAAATAAGATACCTATAGGTATATGAGTTTATTTTTGGTCTTTCTATCTTGTTCCAGTGGTCTGTATTTCTGTTTTTGTGCCAGTACCATAGTCTTGATGACTGTAGCTTTGTAGTATAATCTGAGGTCAGAAAGGTTGATTCCTCCAGGTTCATTCTTCTTTCTCTAGAATCTTTTGGCTTTTCAGGGTCTTTTGTGTTTCCATATGAATTGTGTAATTTTTTGTTCCAGTTCTGTGAAAAATTTTATTGGTAAATTCATATGGACGATGTTAAATTGTAGATTGCATTTGGTAGTATAGTCATTTTCACAATATTGATTCTTCCTACCCAGGAACATGGAAAACTCTCCATCTATTTCTGTCGTCTGTTTCTGTCATCTTTGATTTCTTTCATCAGCATCTTATAATTTTAGGTGTATATTTCTTTTGTTTCCTTAGGTAAGTCTATTCCTATATATTTTATTCTTTTTGTTGCAGTGATGAATAGGATTGATTCCTCAGTTTGTTTTTCTGATTTTTCATTGTTAGTATACAGAGATGCAAGTGATTTCTGTGTATTGATTTTGTATCCTGCGACTTTACTAGGCAGACGCTTTACTGTCTGAGCTACCAGGGAAGCCCCAAATTCACTGATTAGCTCTAGTAATTTTCTGATACTATCTTTAGGGTTTTCCATGTATAGTAGCATGTCATCTGCAAACAGTGAGAGCTTTGCTTCTTCTTTTCTGATCTGGATTCCTTTTCTTTTCTTCTCTGATTGCTGTAGCTAGGAATTCCAAAACGATGTTGAGTAACAGTGGCAAAAGTAGAGACCCTTGTCTTGTTCCTGATCTTAGAGGGAATGCTTTCAGTTTTTCACTATTAAGAATAATTTGCTGTAGGCTTATCATATATGGCTTTTACTATGTTGAGGTAGTTACCTTCTATGCTCATTGTTTGAAGAGTTTTAATCATAAATGGGTGCTGAATTTTGTCAAAGGCATTTTCTGCATCTAAAATTATCATATGGTTATATCTTTCAATTGGCTTATATGGTGTATCACATTGATTGATTTGCATATATTGAAGAATCCTTGCATCCCTGGAATAAACCCAACTTGATTATGGTGTATGAGCTTTTTAATGTGTTGCTGAATTCTGTTTGCTAAAATTATGGTGAGTATTTTTGCATTTATATTCATCAGTGATCTTGTCCTGTAGTTTTCTTTTTCTTGTGTTTTGTCTACTTTTGGTATCAGGGTGATGNATTTGCATATATTGAAGAATCCTTGCATCCCTGGAATAAACCCAACTTGATTATGGTGTATGAGCTTTTTAATGTGTTGCTGAATTCTGTTTGCTAAAATTATGGTGAGTATTTTTGCATTTATATTCATCAGTGATCTTGTCCTGTAGTTTTCTTTTTCTTGTGTTTTGTCTACTTTTGGTATCAGGGTGATGGTGGCCTTGTAGAATGAATTTGAAAGGATTCCTTCCTCTGCAATTTTTTGAAGTTTTAGAAGGATATGCTCTTCTCTGAGCATTAGCTCTTCTCTGAATGTTTGATAGTGTTCTCCTGTGAAACCATCTGCTCCTGGGCTTTTGTTTTTTGGGGGATACTTGTTCACAGCCTCAGTTTCAGTGCTTGTAATTTGATTTTTCATAATTTCTATTTTTTTCCTGGATCAGTCTCAGAAGATTGAACTTTTCTAAGAATCTGTCCATTTCTTCCAGGTTATCCATTTTATTGCCATGTTTTTGTTCATAATAGTCTCTTATGATCCTTGGATTTCTGCATTGTCTCTTGTAACCTCTCCTTTTTCATTTCTAATTTTGTTGATTTGATTGTTCTCTCTTTTGTTCTTGATGAATCTGGCTAAATGTTTGTCAACTATGTTTATTTTCTGAAAGAACCATCTTTTAGTTTTATTAATCTTTACTATTGTTTCTTTCATTTCTTTTACATGTGTTTCTGCTCTGATTTTTTTGATTTCTTTCCTTCTGCTAATTGGGGGGTTTTTGTTCTTTTTCCAGTTCTTTCAGGTGTAGTTAGGTTGTCTACTTGATGTTTTTCTTGTTTTTTGGGGTAGGATTGTATTGCTATAAACTTCCCTCTTACCACTCCTTTTGCTGCTTCCCATGGGTTTTGAGTTGTGTTTTCATTCTCATTGGTTTCTAGAAACTTTTTTATTTCCCTTTTGGTTTCTTCAGCAACCTATTGGATATTTAGAAATGTATTGTTTAATCTCCATATGATTGTGTTTTTTTTTAGAGTTTTTTTCCTGTAATTGATATCTAGTCTGATAGCATTGTGGTCAGAAAAGATGCTTGATATGATTTCAGTTTTCTTCAATTTACTGAGGTTTGATTCGTGAGCCAAGATGTGGTCTGTTGTGGAGAATGTTCCATGTGCAGTTGAGAAGGTGTATTCTGCATTTGGGTGGAATGCTCTGAAGATAGCACTGAGATTCATCCGTCTAATGTATCATTTAAGGCTTGTGTTTCCTTATTAATCTTCTGTGTTGATGATACTCCATTGGTGTGAGTGGGGTGTTGACCTCTTCTACGATTACTGTGTTACTGTCAATTTCTCCTTTTTTGTCTGTTAGTGTTTGTCTTATGTACTGAAGTGGTCCTATGTTTGGTGCATAGATATTTACAATTGTTATGTCTTCCTCTTGGATTGATCCCTTGGTCATTATGTAGTGTCCTTCTTTATCTCTTGTAGTATTATTCTTTACTTTAAGGTCTATTTTGTCTGATATGAGTACTGCTACTCCAGCTNTGTTTGTCTTATGTACTGAAGTGGTCCTATGTTTGGTGCATAGATATTTACAATTGTTATGTCTTCCTCTTGGATTGATCCCTTGGTCATTATGTAGTGTCCTTCTTTATCTCTTGTAGTATTATTCTTTACTTTAAGGTCTATTTTGTCTGATATGAGTACTGCTACTCCAGCTTTCTTTTGCTTTCCATTTGTACAGAATATATTTTTCCATCCTCTCAATTTCAGTCTATATGTGTCTTTAAGTCTGAAGTGGATTTCTTGTAGACAATATATATATGGGTCTTCTTTTTGTATCCATTTGGCCAATCTGTGTCTTTCAGTTGGAACATTTAATCCATTTATGCTTAAAGTAATTATTGATATATATGTTTATATTGCTTTTTTCTTAATTGTTTGAGGTTTGATTTTGTAGATCTTTTTCTCCTCTGGTATTTCTTGACTATATAAGTCCCGTTAACACTTGTCATAAAGCTGGTTTGCTGGTACCGAATTCTCTTAACTTTTGCTTGTCTGAAAACCTTTTGATTTCTTCATCAATTTTGAATGAGGTCCTTGCCGGGTAGAGTAAACTTGGTTGTAGATTTTTCCCTTTCAGTACTTTAAATATAATCCTACCATTCCCTTCTGGCCTGCAGAGTTTCTGATGAAAGATCAGCTGTTAAAAATATGGTGTATCCCTTGTATTTAACTTGTTGCTTTTCCCTTGCTGCTTTTAATATTCTTTCTTTGTATTTAATCTTTGTTACTTTGATTAGTGTATGTCTTGTCATGTTTCTAGTGGGTTTATCTTGTATGGGACTCTTTGCCACTCTTGGACTTAAGTGACTATTTCATTTTCCATGTTGGGGGAATTTTCAACTATAATCTCTTCAAAAATTTTCTCATAACATTTCTTTTTCTCTTCTCCTTCTGGGACCCCTATAATTCAGTGTTGGTGTGTTTGATATTGTCCCCGAAGTCTCTGAGACTTTCCTCAGTTAAGAAAGGCAATGCCAAAGAATGCTCAAACTACCGCACAATTGCACTCATCTCACATGCTAGTAAAGATGACTCATTGGAAAAGACTCTGATGCTGGGAGGGATTGGGGGCAGGAGGAGAAGGGGACGACCGAGGATGAGATGGCTGGATGGCATCACGGACTCAATGGACGTGAGTCTGAGTGAACTCCGGGAGATGGTGATGGATAGGGAGGCCTGGCGTGCTGCAGTTCATGGGGTCGCAAAGAGTCGGACAAGACTGAGCGACTAAACTGAACTGAACTTGCATTCTTTTTATTTTATTCTGCTCTTCATAAGTTATTTCCACCATTTTATCTTCTAGCTCACTGATTCGTTCTTCTGCTTTAGATATTCTGCTATTGATTCCTTCTAGAGTATTTTTAATTTCAGTAATTGTGTTGTTTGTATGTTTACTCTTTAATTCTTCTAGGTCTTTGTTAATTGATTCTTGCATTTTCTCCATTCTGTTTTCAAGGTTTTTTTTTTTTTTTACCATCTTTACTATCATTTTTCTGAATTCTTTTTCAAGTAGTTTGCCTATTTCCTCTTCATTTATTTGGACTTCTGTGTTTCTAGCTTATTCTCTCATTTGTGCAGTATTTCTCTACCTTTACATTATTATTTATTTTTAATTTATTGTGTTTGAGGTCTCCTCTTCCCAGGCTTGAAGGGTGAATTCTTTCTTACTTTTGGTTTCTGCCCTCTTCAGGTTGGTCCAGTGGTTTGTGTAAGCTTCCTATAGGGTGAGATTTGTGCTGAGTTTTTTTGTGTTTCTTCTGATGAGCGAGGTTGAGTAGGTGGTAATCCTGTCTGCTGATGATTGGGTTTGTATTTTTGTTTTGTTTGTTGCTTGAATGAGGTGTCCTGCACAGGGTGCTATTGGTGATTGGTTGATACCTGGTCTTGTACTCAAGTGGTTTCCTTTGTGTGAATTCTCACTACTTGATAACTCCCTAGGGTTAGTTCTCTGGTAGTCTAGGGTTGGAGTCAGTGCTCCCACACCAAAGGCTCAGGGCTTGATCTCTGGTCAGGAACGAAGATTCCACAAGTGGTTTGTTATGGCATTATTAGTTAGATTAAAACAAATACTTCAAAATGAGAAACCAAAGATGAACCCCAGACAAATGGCAGTTACAAAATCAGGCAAATAATAATTAAAATAATGGAATATACACATATGCATATATATCCATTAGCAAAATCAAAACAGTCTAACAAAAATAAAGTACAATAGATTGACAGTGAACAGAGCAATCCAAAAGTTATATCTACCAGTTAAGAGCAAAACTAACTACAGCACAAACTGGAAAACTAAAGTAAAGTAAGGTGCCAAATGAGGAAGAAAGCAATGGAAACAAAACTAACAAGTATGTTGTGAGGAAAGGAAAGAAAGAAAAGAAAAAAAGAATAGACATGAAAAGTTAAATATAGCTTTAGAAAGATTTATATACATTGAAGATTAACTGCAAGAGTAAGAGAACAAAACAAAAGAGTTAAAGAACAGTAGGAAAAGCAAACAAAGGAATAAATGTAGAAAAAATAATAGGTTTTTAAAAGTTAAAAATTAAAATTAGAAAAGAAAAAAAAGGTAGAGGGAAGGAAGAAAAAAGGAAAACTCCATAGAACTGCAAAAGCCCAACATAAGAGGCAGAGGTTTATAACAATAAAAAATGTGACTGGAGAAAAAAAAAACAACAACTTAAAAGCTTAATTAGATTTCATAGTGCCATTAAAATCAACAACTACAACAGAGATGGGGAAAAAAAAAATCCAAAAGAAACTACAGAAGTTAAAACATAAGAATAATAAATGTTTTTCTTGAATCACTTCTGTCAGGGTCCTTTCCCTGGGAGTCACAGTCCACCTCACCTCCCTAGGGTATTTCCAACACTGTGCCTGCCGGTCTCTGGACCTGCTGTTGGGGCAGCTCAGATTCTAATCTGGTCTTACTTCTGTGTGTTCTTGCCTCCATTTTCCACAGGTATCAGAACTAGTGTGTTTTCTTTTGTGGGAGCTCTCAATGTCCTTTATGTCCATAGACATAAAGTTGCCTAGTTGATCATGTGGTTTAATCTGCAGCTTGTACAGCTGGTAGGAAGGTTTTAGGTTTTCTTCCTTAGCCACATTGCCCCTGGGTTTCATTTGTGATTTTATTTCCACCTCTGCATGTGGTTTGTCCACAGGGGTTTGCTCCTGAGGCTGCCCGGGAGGACTTGGGTCTGCCCCTGTGAGGGCCAGGTGTGGAAGTGGTGCAGCTGCTTGGGTCGCAGAGTTTCTGGCAGCAAGTACTCAGAGGAGTCAGTGACTAGGGCAGCAGGAAATACAGTGCTTCTAAAGAAGGGTATGGAAACCAGTAATGGCCAATACACTTTAGTGTTCTTGCCTGGGGAGTGCCCCCTGACAGAGAAGCCTGGCAGGCCATAGTGCACAAGGTCACAGCAAGTTAGACATGATGGAAGGGACTCCACCTTCTAGGGGACCTGCTTCCCTGTCCAGGGTACATATGGCTGTGGCAAGAACTTCTGATTCTCATTGTATTTAGGCTGCCACAGATCAGCTGTTTCACTCTCAGCCTTCCCATCTATTCCCCGTGCATAGATGGGAAGACTTTTTTTTTGCTTGTGGCAGCTCTCCCTCAGTGAAGGTTGAGCGTGAAGGTGGCACAGCCTCTTGGGTCTCTGGGACCCTGGTGGTGCCAAGTCTGCAGGGACACGGATTGCCTCAGCCACAGGAGTTATAGCCCTATCAGAGACTTTTTTCGAGCCTCTGGTAACTGGCGATCAGAAGCCTCTTTGGCTAGTCTTTCTCCATAGCTCCACCTGTTCAGGCCCTTAGAGGGCTCCCTTTTGGGGTATTTCTTTGTTGATCAGCGTGTCACTGATAGAGAAGGCCCCCCCTGGCTGGGGTTCTACTCTGTAGAAAGGTGTGTCAGGCACTTAAACAGGCACCCTGGGTGGGGTCCTATGCTGTAGCTCCATGCATCAGTCACTTAACGGAGTGCCCTGGGTGGGGTCCTAGTCTGTAGTTCAGTGCATCAGGTGCTTGATGGGCCAGTCTGTCTGTTGTTCAGCTGCTGATGTTGGCATGTGTGGAGAGAGAGGCTATGGTGATGGCTACACCCGCTGTGTTTGACTTAGCAGTATCAACTTGCTTCTATGGCTGCCTGGCTTTCCTCCACAGTCATTTCCCACCACAATTTCCTCCCTCACATCCCCTCGGTCCATCTCTCCACAGTGAACAGCCCTCACCCGGGGATTGCTCCACAATCCCTAGACTCCAGCTCCCAGAGGCAAGAACTTCTGATTCTCATTGTATTTAGGCTGCCACAGATCAGCTGTTTCACCCTCAGCCTTAAATATTTCTCCTCTGACTCAGACAATTGCCCTGATGTGGGGATCAGACCCCTGCTTCAGTTCCCCCACCCACCGAGGGCAGGTCCAGTCCTAGTACCACTCCTGTTTCCCCCCCCACTTCACCCTACCAAGTTTTGCATGGTTCTATATATTCTTTTCCACTGGTCTGGTACTCCTGTCCACTCTCAGCTGGTGTTGTGCACATTTGTGTGTCTGAAGATATATTCCTGATGTATCCGTGGAGGGAGAAGTACTCCATGTCCACCTTCTGCTCTGCCACCTTGTTCTGTCTCTGTTCAGTTTTTTTTTTTTTTTGTCTTTCTTTGTTGTATGTTGAGACTATGCATTTTTCAATTTTCTTCCTTTTGTTTATGTTTGTACATGATTTTTCCTCTACTTATAAGCTTCTAAAAGGAATCAGGGACTTCCCCATTGGTCCAGTGGTTAAGAATACCCTTACCAATGCAGAGGACACAGGTTCAATTCCTGCTCTGGGAAGCCAAGAGGCAACTGAGCCCATGTGCCACAACTACTTAGCCTGTACTCTATGCCCCACATGCCCCAGCTACTGAAGTCTCTGAGTGCTCTAGGCCCATGTACTGCAACAAGAGAAGCCACTGCAATAAGAACCCCACACACTGAACTGGAGAAAAGCCAGTGTGCAGCAATGAAGACACAGGGTAGCCAAAAATAAATAAAAACTTAAAAAAAAAACAAAAGGAATCAGATTTAAATGTAAGGGAGCAAGGGTGCTTTGTGGCATATTGGAAATGCACTATACAGCTGGTCCTTTATTTCCTTGGGTTCTGCAACTGCAGAATCAACCAGTTGTGGATCCAAAAAAAAAATCCATAAAGTTCCAAACAGCACAGTGTGAACTGCCACAGGCTGTTAACTGTTTATTTAGTATTTGCATTATTTTAGAACTATTAAATGGCAACCAACTCCAGTATTCTTGCCTGGAAAATCCCATGGACAGAGGAACATGGTAGGCTACAGTCCATGGGGTCACAAAGAGTCGGACATGACTGTGCGACTTCACTTTCACTTTCTTTTTACATGGCATTTACATTATATTAGATATTGTAAGTAATCTAAGTGAAAGTGCTCAGTGCTTAGTTGTTCAGTCATGTCAGCCTCTTTGTGACTCTGTGGACTGTAGCCTGCTTCTGTCCATGGATTTCTCCAGGCAAGAGTACTGAAGTGGGTGGCCATTCCCTTCTCCAGAAAATGTTCCTGACCAAGGAGTAGAACCCTGGTGTCCTGCATTGCAGGCAGATTCTTTACTGTCTAAGCCACCAGGATGATTTAAAGTATATGAGAGGATGTGCACAGGTTATCTGCAAATATTGTGCAGGATTTGATTTTGGTACCCTGGGGTGGGGGTGTTATGGAATCAATTCCCCATAGGTATGGAGGGCCAACTATATTTTGATCTGGTAGTTATTATTACATGAGTGAATACTTCTGTAAAATTTTATTGAGATTTAATACAAATTTAAGATAGCAGACTTTGCAGTGTCATATAAAAAAAACTTTAAAAAATGAGATTTAGAACCATATCTCAAAGATGTTTTTAAGATATCTTTGATATCTCACATTTGAACTTCTCTGAAATTAATATGCTTCTTAATGTTGTTGACATGTCTTAGTTTAATTGGCAGCATTTTATCTTTATTACAGGTTCAAAAAATAATAGTGCATTCTGTTGTTTAATTCAAGAAAATCTACTATAAGCCAGGCCCTATAAACAAGATTAAAAAATTGTTTTTCTGGGTTCTTGTTACAGAAATCATTACCTTCAAAATAATTTTTTTTTAATATCAGTTTTTTCTAATATTTTTATGGTTTTGTTTCTTTATTTAAGTCTGCTTTGTTTTTCTAGGTTTCTGTTAAATTTTGGTACTGTTAGTTTTTACCTTGGATACAATGCAATGCAGGATTTTTTCCCTACTATGTCCATGAAGCCAAATCCTCAGTGTGATGACAGAAACTGTAGGAAGCAGCAGAAGGAATATAAGGTATATGTCAATGTGTCACAATGCATGAGAGATCATATTGCATAGGACAGAAACTTAAAAAAGAAGAAATAATCATTTAGATTTGGAATACAAGGTAAATGGATTCTGGATTTTTAAAGTTCTAATTTATTCACCATGCTTTAAAAATGAAAATTTTGTTCAAAGTCCTTTCTTGTTTTTTTGTAAGATAAAAAGCCTGTCAGAATTCTGTTTTTAAATTTTAATTTTTTAAACTAAAATATGGTTGACATATATATTATGCTAGTTTCAGGTGTACCACGTAATAATTTGACATTTGCATACATTATCAAATGATCACTGTGATAAGTCTAGTTATCATCTCTTCCTATACAAAGTTATTAAAATATTATTGACTATATTCCCTATGCTGTAAATTATATTTCTGTGACTTATTATATAATACAGGTTTAGACCTTTTTGTTCACTAATTTTGCACCCCTACCTCTCCTGTGGCAACATTATTTGTTCTCTGTATCTGTGAGTCTGTTTTCCTTTTGTTTTGTTTTTAGATCCTTTATTTAAGTGAGATTATATGGTATTTGTCTTGGGTTGTCTTATTTCATTTAGCATAATGCCTTGTAATTCCATCCATGTTGCAGATAGTAAATTTTTTTATGGCTGAGTCATATTCCATTGTATATATATGTACCACACCTTCTTTATCCAGTTATTTTTTGATAGACATTTAGTTTATTTCCATGTTTTAGCTGTTATAAATAATGCTGCAATGAACATTGGATTATATATCTTTTGAGTGTTTTTGTTTTCATTAAAAAAAAAAAAAGAAGTGAAATTGCTAGATCACATGGTAGTTGTGTTTTTAATTTTTTGAGACACCTCCATACTGTTTTCCAGTGATTGTACCAGTTTACAATCCTGCTAACAGTGCACAAGTTTTGCCTTTTTTCCACATCCTTGCTAACACTTGTTATTTGTTGTCATTTTGATGGTAGTCATTCTGACAAGTGTTATCTCATTGTGGTTTTCATTCACATTTCCCTGATGATTAGTGATACATGTCTGCTGGGTCTCTCTGTCTATTCCATAAAGTCTCTGTATGTAGACCTTAGAAAAAGTCTGTCTGAATTCTTAATTCTGATCAAGTCTGAATAATGCTTTAGAGAACTGAGAATGAGTAAAAACACTGAAACTGTTTGATTTCTACAGAAAAAGGTAGCAGCACTGCCCAAACAGGAGGTAATTCAAGAAGAAGAAGAGATAATACATGAAGACAATGAGTGGGGTAGGAATTGTTTTATAAATTGAAATGGCAGCAAAAAACATTCTTTTATGGGAGGGAATCTAATTATAATTAAGATTATGCAAGTTTTGAATGATTATTGCTCATTAAGTTCCTTGAAAGCGGTTTTAAGATTAAGTTTAACTTTACAGGTATTGAGTTGGTATCTGAGATTTCGGAAGAGGAACTGAAAAATTCTTCAGGTCCAATCCCTGACTTACCTGAAGGAATTATAGTGGCATATACAGTTCCCCAAAAGGTACATCTAAAATCTGATTACCATAAGAAGATATAAGAGAAAATGTCTGTTTATATTCTTCCATCTTCAACCTATTTTATAATGCCAATGCAGTATTTCTTATTTTAGATATTTTACATTAAGATTTGTGAAAGAGAGAGGTATTAAGTGTTAATATAGAAATGTGCACAGCACATTTTAAACTGAAAATATAGACATAAAATAGTTTTGTTCATTCATTGATGGATCGGTGAAATAGATTTTAATTAAGACTACCTTTTCTGTATATTGATACTTTTAGCCACAAAACCATTTAAAAATACCAGTTCAGTAGAGATCTCAAGAAAACTGAAATTATTGCCTTGCAAGTCGAAAGACTGGTAGAGAAAATAAAGGACTTTATCTCTCCTAAAAATTAGAAGGCATATTTATTAAAGAAGGTTTACTTTGTAAATTTTTTGAACACAGTTATAGCTTACTGATGTGTTCCTAAGCATCAATAACTTTATTTTTTCACCATGTTTCCCTCATTTATTGATAGCAAGAAGATTCTGTACCTGAAGTAACAGTAGAAGATTCTGGTGAGAGCTTGGAAGACCTTATGGCCAAGATGAAGAACATGTAAATAATGGACTGGCCTATATTTTATTTCCTATGTTTAAAGCTATTCCCTTGCAATTAAAAAATCATTTAAAAACTGAGAAAACTTAAGGGAACATCAATTGATGTGTGATCTTCACTGAGTTGTTATTAACTCTTTGGAAATACTGTGACTGTTGCTTGTTGCTCCCCTTCTCTAACTAAATCAGAAACTCTCTTAAAACTCATGTTTCATTCTAGTAAGAAAACTTCAAAGGATTAATTGTAGGTTAGCCACTGAACTGTTTTGACCTTTGGGGTGGTGAGGGGATGAGAAGAAAGGACCAATTTGCTGGAATATTCCTTTTCTTGCCAGTAATCCTTTGTAGTCTGTTGCCTGCGGCCATGGACAATAGATAGAATAGTGTGAGATCAAATACAGGGAAAGAGCAAGAGGAGCAGCATGTTGATTATTATAGCCAGCGGGCACACACTCATTGTGTTTGGAATTGCTCTCTACAAGAAAACTGCCCACTACTACTAACTTGAGCAATAGTGAGTTTCACGTTGTAAACCTACAAAATAAAAACATCCCCCAAATGTTTCCTGATGAAATATAAGCTGCAATGTGAAAGTGAAAGTGAAGTCGTGCCCGACTCTTTGCGACCCCGNGGACATGGAAGAGAGAAGTCAGGCGTTTTCCCCCCTCTGTTTTGAGCAGTATTTCTGAAAGCGGCCATGGCTGAGACTTCTCCTGGCTCTAGGTTCTGGACAGGCCACTGGGGTTCTAGCTTCTGCCAGGTGACTGTTGTCCATGCGTTTTTAGAACATCGTTTTCTCCCTTTGTCCCTTGTGACTGAGAGTCATCAAGCTTTTCCCATAGAGGGTCACACAGTAAATATTTAAGGCTTTGCAGGCCACACAGTTTCTGTTGGAACTTCTCAGCTCTGTGAAAGGGGGCGGGGGGCTATGTTCTAACAAGACTACTAAATTCACTAAATTTAGTATTTTACTAAATTTTACAGAATTTACTAAAACTGGAAAACACGTGTATGAGACTATTGGATAATTGCCCTATAAATCCCTGAGGCTGAACTTTATTCTTTCTGTTCTTTAGACTGGATGATTTTTAAGATCTTTCTTCATGTTTGCTATAACAGTGACTTTCACGTGTGCTAACCCTTTGTTCATCTGGTAAGCCCATCCAGTGAATTTTTCATTTCAGTTATTGTTCTTTTCAATTCCATTTAGATCTTTTTTGTTCATATTTATTTATTTAATTCTTGGCTGAAAGTGAGCATCTCTCAGTCGTGTCCAACTCTTTGCTACCCCATGGAATAGTTCACGGAATTCTCCAGGTCAGAATACTGGAGTGGGTAGCCATTCCCTTCTCCAGGGGGTCGTCCCAACCCAGGGGTCGAACCTAGGTCTCTTGCATTGCAGGCTAATTCTTTGCCAGCTGAACTCGGGAATCCCTGAGCTACCGGGGAGCTGGGCCAGGCCTTAGTTGCGGCACTCGGGATCTTGGATCTTCACTGTGGTACACAGAACCTTTAGTTGCAGCCTGTGGGCTCTGGGTTGTAGTATGTGGGACCTAGTTCCCTGACCAGGGATCGAACCCAGGTCCCCTGCATTGGGAGCACAGAGTGTTAGTCCCTGGACCACCAGGGAAGTCCCTCTATTTAGAACTGCTAATATCCATTTAGATCTTTTAAAATGTTTTGTTTCATTGCTGCAGTTTCCTATATGTTCACTCAGTAAGATCATATGCTCCTTTAAGTCCTGGAACATACTTATAGCTGCTTGAAGTATGTCTACTAATCCAACATCTGTGCCTTCTCGGTGTCACATTTTTGTTTTGTTTTTTACATGTCTAATAGTTTTAAATTGTATAATGGACATTATTGCCGATACACTGCTGAGACTCTGGATTTTATTGTCTTCGTCTGAAGATGGGTGATTTTTGTTCTATCAGGCAGTTCTGTTACTGGCAGGTCACCTTGAATTTGTGCAGTTAGTTTTACGCTTTGTGAGGATCTGTGCAAAGCTCATTTCTGCGGCAAGCCCATTCTAAGCCCCTTGACCTTGGCAGGATTCAAATTCCAAAACCATGTCTTCCCCTCAGATCTTGTCAAGAGTGCTGAGTGGTCTTCTGATTCCATATGTCTTTTATTTTATTGTTTATTTATTTATTTTATTTTTGGCTGCATCGAGTCTTAGGTTGCGACATGCGGAATCTTTCACTGTGATGTGCAGGCTTTTCTCTAGTTGTGGGGCATGGACTCAGTGGTTGTGGCACGAGGGCTTCATTGCCCCACAGCATGTGGGATCTTAGTTCCCCAACCAGGGGTTGAACCTGCGTCCCCTGCATTGGAAGACAGATTCTTAATCACTGGACTACCAGAGAAGTCTTCCATATATATTTTAGAATCAGCTCATCACAGCCATGTTTAAAAACTGGACTGTATGAGAATCTTTTACTTTTATCTCGTTTGTCTCACTATTTCTATTTCATATTCAGTGCTCCCATTTCATTTAGTTTCTGTTTTCCAATTTCTCCATCTGTTTTTTTTTTAATATTCTTTCTCAAGCCTTTATCAGGTATAGTAGAAAAGCTTTTGCATATATGTAATATGTATATTTTACATAAATAAAATAAAATACATATATTTAGAAAACATGAATTTTTGCCTAACTAAAAANAAAAAAAAAGAAGTGAAATTGCTAGATCACATGGTAGTTGTGTTTTTAATTTTTTGAGACACCTCCATACTGTTTTCCAGTGATTGTACCAGTTTACAATCCTGCTAACAGTGCACAAGTTTTGCCTTTTTTCCACATCCTTGCTAACACTTGTTATTTGTTGTCATTTTGATGGTAGTCATTCTGACAAGTGTTATCTCATTGTGGTTTTCATTCACATTTCCCTGATGATTAGTGATACATGTCTGCTGGGTCTCTCTGTCTATTCCATAAAGTCTCTGTATGTAGACCTTAGAAAAAGTCTGTCTGAATTCTTAATTCTGATCAAGTCTGAATAATGCTTTAGAGAACTGAGAATGAGTAAAAACACTGAAACTGTTTGATTTCTACAGAAAAAGGTAGCAGCACTGCCCAAACAGGAGGTAATTCAAGAAGAAGAAGAGATAATACATGAAGACAATGAGTGGGGTAGGAATTGTTTTATAAATTGAAATGGCAGCAAAAAACATTCTTTTATGGGAGGGAATCTAATTATAATTAAGATTATGCAAGTTTTGAATGATTATTGCTCATTAAGTTCCTTGAAAGCGGTTTTAAGATTAAGTTTAACTTTACAGGTATTGAGTTGGTATCTGAGATTTCGGAAGAGGAACTGAAAAATTCTTCAGGTCCAATCCCTGACTTACCTGAAGGAATTATAGTGGCATATACAGTTCCCCAAAAGGTACATCTAAAATCTGATTACCATAAGAAGATATAAGAGAAAATGTCTGTTTATATTCTTCCATCTTCAACCTATTTTATAATGCCAATGCAGTATTTCTTATTTTAGATATTTTACATTAAGATTTGTGAAAGAGAGAGGTATTAAGTGTTAATATAGAAATGTGCACAGCACATTTTAAACTGAAAATATAGACATAAAATAGTTTTGTTCATTCATTGATGGATCGGTGAAATAGATTTTAATTAAGACTACCTTTTCTGTATATTGATACTTTTAGCCACAAAACCATTTAAAAATACCAGTTCAGTAGAGATCTCAAGAAAACTGAAATTATTGCCTTGCAAGTCGAAAGACTGGTAGAGAAAATAAAGGACTTTATCTCTCCTAAAAATTAGAAGGCATATTTATTAAAGAAGGTTTACTTTGTAAATTTTTTGAACACAGTTATAGCTTACTGATGTGTTCCTAAGCATCAATAACTTTATTTTTTCACCATGTTTCCCTCATTTATTGATAGCAAGAAGATTCTGTACCTGAAGTAACAGTAGAAGATTCTGGTGAGAGCTTGGAAGACCTTATGGCCAAGATGAAGAACATGTAAATAATGGACTGGCCTATATTTTATTTCCTATGTTTAAAGCTATTCCCTTGCAATTAAAAAATCATTTAAAAACTGAGAAAACTTAAGGGAACATCAATTGATGTGTGATCTTCACTGAGTTGTTATTAACTCTTTGGAAATACTGTGACTGTTGCTTGTTGCTCCCCTTCTCTAACTAAATCAGAAACTCTCTTAAAACTCATGTTTCATTCTAGTAAGAAAACTTCAAAGGATTAATTGTAGGTTAGCCACTGAACTGTTTTGACCTTTGGGGTGGTGAGGGGATGAGAAGAAAGGACCAATTTGCTGGAATATTCCTTTTCTTGCCAGTAATCCTTTGTAGTCTGTTGCCTGCGGCCATGGACAATAGATAGAATAGTGTGAGATCAAATACAGGGAAAGAGCAAGAGGAGCAGCATGTTGATTATTATAGCCAGCGGGCACACACTCATTGTGTTTGGAATTGCTCTCTACAAGAAAACTGCCCACTACTACTAACTTGAGCAATAGTGAGTTTCACGTTGTAAACCTACAAAATAAAAACATCCCCCAAATGTTTCCTGATGAAATATAAGCTGCAATGTGAAAGTGAAAGTGAAGTCGTGCCCGACTCTTTGCGACCCCGTGGACTGTAGCCCACCAGGCTCCTCCGTCCATGGGATTCCCCAGGCAAGAATACTGGAGTGGGTTGCCATTTCCTTCTCCAGGGGATCTTCCCGACCCAGGGATCAAACCCAGGTCTCCCACATTGCAGGCAGACGCTTTAACCTCTGAGCCACCAAAAGTTTGTAAACTTGTGATATATATAATCTAAGCAAGACAGGCAAATAAAAAGAAGCTTCCTTCATGGATAGACAGATAAAGATATTTTCAGGATGTACAAATTGTATTTCTGCACTAAGAAAAAGCATATCATCTGTCTGAGTCAGTGTGCTTTACGGAAGAGCAAAAGATAAATTTAGGCTTAAGATCACCTAAATTATATCCATCATATGGGCTACCTTCTACTACTTTACTTTATTCAGATTTGATTCCCTGGGTAATTAGTTACTGGCAAAGGCTTGTCCTGGGTAGCAGATAATAAATGAAGCCTAAATTACTTCTGAAATGACTGACGTGTATTTCTTCACAGGGAAGAGTATCATTTTCCCTGATCATTGTAATTTGATAAACTGCTTTTCTCTGGAGTTTGCATACAAATAATGAAGGCTTAGAGAGCCTTGGTTGAAGTAAATTCCTAATGGTTTGGAGACTAATAAACATGCATGGGTAACCATTATCTGTAGGCTATTACTGTGCTTGTCTCCTATTTTGATGATTTTTTTTTTGCTCTGAAGAGAGAATGTCTAAATTCTATCTCTAAGGGAAAATGTAATAAAAAATTACAGGTACCCTTCCTACTTATGAAATAAGATTCTACAAACTAATTTCAGAAAGCTCCAAATATCAAATATGTTTAATATATTAGTTTTGAGATTTTAGGGTACTGTGATTCTTACGTTTACAGTAATGTCAGGATGTATGGGGATAGCTCCCTAGGCTTGAAATGTATTTATGTTGCCTTGGTAGGTCATTGCAGTTATTTAAAAGTTTAGTATATTCATCTGTAAAATAACTTTTCTAGTTCATAGAGATGCTTTGAATTTCAGAAAAGAAATGCAGTCTTTCTAAATAACATTCCTTTGGTACACTAATTTGGTAAGGCTATACTTACAAGTTTAAGTTTATATAGTTTGATAAATAGCTAGAGCCTACAATCTTTTTTTAAAAATTTTTTATTGATGTGTAGTTGATTTACAATGTTGTGTTTATATTCAGGTGTGCAGCAAAATGAATCAGTTATACATATTAGAACCTACTATCTTCTAAAAATTATTTTTCCTGTTCTTAATTTGTACCCTGCTGGTATCTTATATTTTATAAAATCTTATCTAATTTTTTTCTTATATCTTCCATTAAAGTTATTATTTTAACAGAAAAAAATCTGGTAACAAATATCTTTTGTAATCTTGACAGTCTGTATGTCATGAAAATTTGTATATGTAGACAGCTGACTATGAGAAATTAATCATCATTGGATTTTACATTACTAAATAAACCTATAGTGTTTGACCAGATTTATAACACTATTGCTTCAAGTGTGAAAGATGGAAACACACTCCCAAAATTGCTGTAGCACAAATACTCTAAATTAGAGTAAAACAAACAGTATGTTTAACTTTAATCCCTTTTTAATTTAACGGGAGGTTAATTCATGGTACTATTCAAATGTTTTATGTAGTAAAAAAAGTAAGTATTATGAGTTTCTTTATGTAAAAATATTACTTCCTAAATACCTATAAACACATTGACCAACCCAAAAATGTAATAAATATTTGAGAATATTAATGAAACTTTAACTTCTCCCATCATGTTTTTTTTTGTAAAGTATTAATGAATGAAAATTAAGTATAACTACCATAGTTTCAGTTCAAGCCTTCCAGTTCAGATTTATAATTATTTTAAACCTGTGCTTTTCATGTTAAAGTTGTGTATTAAAGTGCACATCATATTCCTTTTGAGAACTTCTTTTGGCCATGCAGCATGGCATGTGGGATCATAGTGCTCCCTGTAGTGGAAGCATGGAGTCCCAACCACTAGACCTTCAGGGAAGTCCCTATTTTTTATCTTTTGTTAAGTAGGCATTCTACATGAAAACATTTGAGTTGGTAGTGTAATTAGTAAGGTCAAAATATAGTCTTAAAAACTATATCTAAACTTAACACCTTTTGAAATAATCACCCCTCAAGTATAATTAATAACTTACATAAAGTCACTTTGAGTAATGTAAGTTTTCACTTTTTGTATATTTTTCAAGTGCACATTTTGTAGGAACAAACAAAAATGCATGTTATTCTTTTGCTAGTTTTTCCTTTTTTCAGGCTTCTTCTAGGATATCAATCTCAGTTTATTTTCTAAAGTTTAAGGCATTTAAATTTAATGTATTATTTATGATGTGTTAAATTACTTATACCACTAAATAATCAAATTTTAAACTCTAAAAGGTTAATTCTAAAATCAGTGTCCTAAAATAAATAAATAAATAAAATCAGTCAGTGTCTGATATATTTGTGACTTCAATTGCTTTGTGCCCTTCATAGCTGGCAAACCCAGAAATATGTTATGGTTGTAGTTTATCTTCTTTTTTCCCTCTTGTACTTCTGCCAGAAGGGAGAAGAATGATGCTCATTTCGTAAGATTCTGCCTCATTTACTTTAAGTCACCACTCCAGTGCCTTAAAATTAGACCACTCTTTCCCAAACTTCTGTGCATATGAATCACCTGAGAGTCTAGCTACGCAGATGCTGATTCAGTAGGTCTGGGGAGTGCCTGTCTGATGCTGATTCAGTAGGTCTGGGGAGTGCCTGTCTGAATTTTTACTAAGTTCCCAGGGTAATACTGATGATTCTGGTCCACAGAGCACCTTGAGTAGCCAAGCCTTAGAGAACATTAACCAAAATCCTAACGAGTTACTGAAGCTCAGGTTGAGCAAACTACTCAGTGAATTAGCAAACTACAATGCTAATTCTTTTTTTTTGTAGTGTTCAACATTTTTCTTAATTATGTAAATATAATCCTTTTGTATAAACTGGAGTAGAAAAAAGAACTTGAAATTTCACCTTTATTTTAAAATTGTGAAATATGGTTATCACATCTTTCACCTTTACAATTAATACATACTGGAATGTTACAAGTATTAAAACTGAAAATTTTATTACATATAAATATATAAATGGCATGAAACAGTACCCCAGATTGGCAATATTTATAAAATCTATAAAAATATTTAATTTTCAATATAAAATGGGCAACTAATTTGAGTTTGAGATAAATGAAGAGGTAGATTTAGGCCATTTAAGGAAGAAGGTTGTGTCCATATTTTGGGAAAAGTTAAAAGAATGCCAAAGAGCTTGATTTGTTACTGCAATATTGACTTCAGATTGTGCAAGGACATTCTACACAGTAAAAACAATATACAATGTAGAAAGCACAGAAAACAGTGGGCTTAGCCATATCTGCTCAAGGAAAAGGTAGAAGAAAAGAAATGTAGCAGATTCCTAATACTAGTTCATTTTACAGAAGACAATTCATATGTCCCATAAACATTACCCCTTTATTCCAAAACTTTTCTTTGAGGTAGACAGCTGGGCCAGACTGCTACTGAATAGCAAGATGAGGAATGGTGAGGCTAAAGTAGATTTTGAGAGATAAGAACCATGGAATTCTTGAACTCCTTGTCTTAACTGCTAATAAAGAGTTACAACTGCTCTTACAGAACAGAGATCAGTCTATTATCCATGATCAATTCTTCATGTCATCTTAGGATTCCAAGGTGTATATATTGGTTCCCACACAATAGGAAAGGTAATTCTTTCAAAGGGCTAAAATTGAAATAGCCATGACTCGAACTTCAATGTAGTCCAATATCATATAAGTAATCAGTTAAATCACACAAAGTAAAATTAAATTTTCTTAATAGTGTTTATAAATTTTAAATTCTAAAGTTCCAAATGTTTCTTAATTATTTTATCCTAAGGTGCATTCCCAATGAATTGTAGTTGCTGCTATCACCTTTGTCCTTGATGAAGGAAAAGATTTGGAGAATGGGTTGTTTTTAAGCTAAATGTATCTCCACTTGATGAGTGTTGGGAAGGAGCTTTTCCACCCAAAAGTGACGTTTCTGCTTCTTTTATTTCCATTGCCCTTTTGTATAGTTCAGCAGCTTTTTCAAAATCCCCTTCTTCATAGCTTTTGGAGAAAAAAAAAAATCTCAAAAATTCTCAAAATTCTCTTTTAACAATTCTAAATGATCTTATAGGATACAGAAAAACAAGTTGTGCTCTTTTTTTCCAAGCTTAAGATTGAAAAACTGGAGGTTTTTATTATTAGATTTTCATATAGAAAAAGTTATATTTGTTGAATGCTTTCAAAATTTTCTAAAATGCCAACTATCACAGGATTTCCAAGATTATTTCAGCCAATTGCTAGTCATTTAACAATACGACAATATATAAAAATTGAAAAAAAAATCCACCTGAAATCTACCCAGAAGTGCTCTCCACCTCACCTTGTGTAAAACCCTACAGCTGGGTTTTCTATGCACTGTGAAATGGTGAATGGTCCCACAGTGACATGCGAGAGGCAGCTTGACCCATTACTTGGAAAGAGTCTGTGGATCATTTCTAGGTTTTGTGTTTTGCCTAAGAAATGATCTTACTTTATATTTTAACTTCAGTTTGTAAACTTTACTCTGCAAGAAAAGTCCATTTTCAGGCAAACCAATAAAACAGAATACCCAAATTCTTATTTTTGTCTGCTGCTAAGTGTCTTACAGGCGCACCATTAAGACTACATTGTAATGGATACAGTGAAACTGCTAAAGGAAGTTAGCATCCTGAGGTAAATATAATGCAAAAGTCAACATGGTAAATCCACTTTGAGCATAGCAAATTGCCCAGGTTACCCCCAGAGCCAGTTAGCTGCAAATGTAATCCATCCTCTTATTTGTCATGATACTCTCCTCTACAAAATAGGTTGTGCCACCTTCAATTTCACTTCTGGATATTATTTCAATGTGTCTTGAACTAGATCAGCCAAAAATAAACCCTCTGTTACAATAAAAAGCATAATAGCAATAAATATTTTGTGGGGTTCTATGATGAATCAAAGATGTCCTAAAAGGGATTTTGGCTATATAAGGAAAGTGAAGAATTCTTACCTAAGCACAGCTAAATTTTTTAGTGTTTCTCCAACTCGAGGATGCATCCGACCCAAGCTGTCCTCGTAAATCTTTAATGCTCGTTCATATAATGGCAAGGCCTCACTGTGTTTTTTCTTATTAAAAAAGAAACAATGCTCATTTGAACACATTGGGTTTCTGAAATTACTTTTAAGGTACTCTAGACTGAGCTGACCTACTTGGCTAAGCACTTTAAAAGAGTTAATATCCTCCTACAAGATGTAGATAAACTGATTAATTTAGGAGTAATCATAATTAGAGAAGTAGTATAATAAAATTCAGAAACTTAAGTTTTAGACCTGGCTTGGTTACAACTGACATTAATCCAATTATATAAGCACAAACTTCTTTGTGGTACCCCAGGGTACCATATCTCTTACTCATGACAAGCAAATGATACATCTTAAAAACAATATTACATAAAGAGATGTAGGGAGTCTCCAGAAATAAATAAGCCTATGCAATGAACTAAACACAGTATTTCACACTAAGAAGAATGGACTGTCTTACAGTTGTAACTTTAATAATTTCTCAAGTATTTAAGGGAACATTAGTAGATAACATTAAATGTCCTTTAATTATTTTTACTGTGTTATATCTAATACATGTTTACCTATATCTAATACATGTTTACCTATATTTCATATGTTAGAACTATTCATTTATAAAGTGTTATATTATGGGAACTTACCATTTGGCTATAAAGAACAGCTAAATTCACCAAGGCAGTAGCTACACTTGGGTGCTTCGGGCCAAAGGATTTCTGCCGGATTTCAACAGCCAGCTCATACAAAGGTACAGCTTTGTCAAGTTTCCCCTAAAACACAAAAGTGAAATCTAACAAGAATATTAAAGCAATAAATACTTTATGATCAGAGCTTGTTCCATAAATACAGCTTTATGGTAAAAAGTAATTTTGAGGGAAAAAGTTCAGAAATATTTCCTCCCAGTTTAATGGATAAGTTTATGGATATCTGAAATCTAATAAAATATGTAAGTAAAGCTATATAGAATATAAGAACATTTCCTCTGATAACTCAGAAAGTTCTTTAGGATCACCCATTATAACTTTCTGGTGACATGAACACATGCCAGTTAAAGTATGTTTGCTACTATATGTAATCTAGAGATAGCATCAAAGTTTTTATTTTAAAAAAATAAAAGAGGGAGAGGGTGGGATGATTTGGGAGAATAGCACTGAAATATGTATACTATCATGTAAGAAACGAATCGCCAGCCTATGTTCGATGCAGGATGCAGGATGTTTGGGGCTGGTGTATGGGGATGATCCGGAGGGATGATGTGGGGTGGGGGTGGGGGGTTCATGTTTGGGAGTTCATGTACACCTATGACGGATTCGTGTCAATGTATGCCAAAACCAATACAGTACTGTAAAGTAAAATAAAGTAAAAATAAAAATTAAAAAAAAACTCATTTTCCACCAAATACTTTCCAGATTTTTCTGATTATTTCTTTTTTACTTGAAATTTAGGTAGAAATAGCAACAATGGATCCTTTATACTGAAACATCAACTTCAGTACTAGGAGGGTTAGCAACAGTCCCACAAAGTCTATACAACTCTGTAACCACACTAAATGAAAGCAGTTTTTTCTCCATTTGTTTTAAGGACAGCTATAAAAACTCCAAATATCACTTAGGCTAGAACTCTATGGTAAAGAATGGTTACATTTAACTGCAAACAAAGAAAAGAAAAAGTGAAATGGTCATTTCATTAGCTATGGAGACTTCTTCAGTCCTCACAATTGAGTGATCTGTTATGTCTGTGGTAGCCTAACACAGCAAACTTAATGCTGGTTGAATTTTAGAACTTCTGAAATGTAAAAGAAGAATAAGTTCTAGTTAGAGTGCTGACAAATGCATTTGTGTTTAGAATGTATTTTTAAAAACTAAACTAGGACCTTAAGTTAGTTAAGTCTGAAATAAATCATTGTGATTTAAAAGCTCATAGAAAATAATCTATCCATCAGAAGATAAATTATTTTGCTTACAGCAATTATGGCTTAACTGGTATATTATAAAACACATGTAGGCATGCTATGGATTACTTACCATCTTCTTGTATAAGATCGCAAGATGCTTTACTGTATAAGCCAAAGAAGGGTGATCAGGAGCTAATGCTCGTCTCCGAATGTCTAAGGCTCTTTCATAAAGTTCTTCTGCTTTGTCATACTGTTTCTTTTCATTGCACAGAGCCGCCAGATTATTCAAAGACTGGGCACAGTCAGGGTGATCTGGTCCTAGAACTCTCTCCCTCATCTCCAAGGAACGCTTCAGAAACTGCTCAGCTGTTCTATGAACAAAAGACCCAGATGGTTTAAACTATTCTCTAGAAGTCAGAACTCTAGTCCTAATTAGGAGGAGAACTGAAGTACTTTTATTCTTAAACCCAAGATAGTTAAAATGAAGGATTCAGCTCAAAATCCTCTTTCCCACCCCTCATCTCTTTCTGCCCCTTTCCAAAAATTAAATATGCCTTCCTGGTAGTGTGAGACTCTAAAGTATCTGGATAATGTCTCAGTTCTCTACTTCACTTCTCCTAAAAGACAAACTCATAAATAGTTTCCAAAACAAACTTTTTATATCTTAAAAATTACTAAGCCAAACTCAAAGGATTTTGGTATTCTTTCTTTCTCCCTCCCTTTGGAGTTAGTACTAAATCTGGTTGAGTTTTTTTTTTTTTTTTTTTTTTTTTTTGGTATTTTGGCTGCATTGTGCCATGCAAGATGGTCCCGTGACCAGGGGTAGAACCCGGGCCTCCACAGTAAAATCCGTTAACCACCAGGCTGCAAGGGAGCTCCCTACTAAACAAGTTTTAATTAAAGAACCCTTTGTGGGACTTCCCTGATAGTGCAGTGGATAAGAATCGGCCAGCCAGTACAGGTGACACATGTTCAATTCCTGGTCTGGGAAGATAACATATGCCCGTGGGTCAAAACTACCCTGCCTGTAATGTAGAGCCTGGGAGCCGCAACTACTGAGCCTGTGTGCTACAACTATTGAGGCCCATGTGCCCGAGTGCCCATGCTCTTTAACAAAGAAGCCACCACTATGAGTAGCCTGAGCACCACAACAATCAGTAGGCCTTGCTCCTCTGTGAAGTGGGCTAGATATTTGTATTTTTCTGATATCCAAAATGTCAAGTCTATTATATTTTGCTGACATACAAGAAGTCCAAAAAACACTCATTTATCATAAAAGAGTCTTTTTGAGTCTACACCCAAATAAATTGAAGAATAAAATTAGCAGCCATCTACATTTTTTTTCTTTATTTTCCCTCAGTCACAAGTTTGTTCTTACTGTGAGATCTTTTGTACAATATCTACACAAATTCACTTGTTATAAACATAGAAAATACTAAGGAAACTACAGAATATCTTTTTAGTTACTAAAGAAACAATGTGAAAGGAAACTGGAGAAATTGTCATAGTCTTTGTTAATGTGGCCATGTTCATAATATATCATACATGAAAAATTCTGTCAGTTTTTTCTGGCTTGGCTTGATAGAAATGTGAAACAGCTTTGCATCTAAGAGATGAATACCTGTTCTCAATATTAACAGTATGGTACTCACTCTAGGTTGTTCTGAAGATAGTAGAGCACACCCAGTTCATTGAGGGTCCGAGCATTGTCAGGTGTATCCTTACCTAATGTGAGCTCTTCCAATTGTAGGGCCCGTCTACGTAAAAGGGAAAATCCATACTGGAGAAACACAGAAATTCACAACAATCATCAAGAAAGTGCAATCTCTGATTCTGAAGCAATATACTAGGGTTCTGAAAAAAATCCTTTCTCCTTTTGTTTCCTTTAAAGTAGATTACAATTACTTTAAGTATACTGAATTACTCTAATGATTATTAAAAAATATACATACTTCCCAGAAACATCACATTCATAAATTCATTTAAAACTATTTTGTGAAAATGACTATGATATTTTAGCAAAATGAACAGAATCCCTAAATGCATCAAAAAGATTAGGAAACAGAATTAATATGCATATATTTATTAACCCTATTACTAAACATTTAATACCAGGTACTACTACGGTTTTTCCAGTGGTCATGTATGGATGTGAGAGTTGGACTGTGAAGAAAGCTGAGCACTGAAGAATTGATGCTTTTGAACTGTGGTGTTGGAGAAGACTCTTGAGAGTCCCTTGGACTGCAACGAGATCCAACCAGTCCTTTCTGAAGGAGATCAGCCCTGGGATTTCTTTGGAGGGAATGATGCTAAAGCTGAAACTCCAGTACTTTGGCCACCTCATGCGAAGAGCTGACTCATTGGAAAAGACTCTGATGCTGGGAGGGATTGGGGGCAGGAGGAGAAGGGGACGACAGAGGATGAAATGGCTGGATGGCATCACGGACTCGATGGGTGTGAGTCTGAGTGAACTCTAGGAGTTGGTGATGAACAGGGAGGCCTGGCATGCTATGATTCATGGGGTTACAAAGAGTCAGACACGACTGAGCGACTGAACTGAACTAAAGTTAAAATTGCACATAGCACTTGCAACTAGTAGACAAGTAAGTCCTGGAAATCAAACGTATAGCATAGGGAATAACAGCAACACTACTGTATTATAATCATCAAACTTGCTAAGAGACTAGATCTTAATTATTCCAACCACAAAAAAGAAATAATTCTGTGATGTGACGTTATGGTGTAATCATATTACAATATATAAATGCATCAAATAAATATGCTGTACATCTTATATTTACACAATGCTAGATGTGAAATACATTTTAATAGAAAACTGAATATAGCATTTTAAGTTAAAATAAATATGCTATGTTTATTTTATCAGCAGCTTAGAAAAATGAAAAATTTTTTGTACTTAAAGATAATTTCTTGGCATTCGAATGTAACATTAAATGTTTACTAAATTTCTTTTATTCTCTTTTCCAGCTCTTTAAGAAATTGAAACAGCTTTTAAGTTCATCTTCTAAAATCTAACCTTTATCATTTTTATTAATTTTTATTGGAGTATAATTGCTTCACACTAAAATCTAGGCTTTGGATTATATAGTTCTACTTTTTAAAAATTAAAAAAAGTTTCCCCAGCTTTATTGAGACATAACTGACATATAACACTGTATAAATTTAAAGTGTACAACATGATGATATGACATATGTATATAGTGTAAAATGATTACCAAAATATATAGTTCCACTTTTTAAACATATACTAATTTGTACTTCTCAGTGATACTAAATATTTAAACATGCATTTTAAACTAGAAAATATTAATTAGTACTTCCCTAGAAATCAATTTTTAAAGTCAAAAGTTTTCAAATATGTGAGGTTTATGTATCTACATTATGATACGGAAATATTCTTTTCCTTTTTGTTCAAAATACAACACAAGAGAAATCTCTCATTACCAAGTTGCCTTTTCTCCTTGCAGCTTTCTGACGAATTTTAAATGATTTTTTCCTAAAATGTTCAGCTTGTTCATATCTTAAAAAAAAAAAATAAGTCAAAAGAAAGCAACATGTCCAAAGTGTCATACTTCAGTGAAATAAAGCACCAATGTAAAGTCTTTTTTTTGCTAATTAAATACAACATTATTTCTAGAAGTGATAGTCATATGGAATGAAAAATCTTAAACAAAAACTTTCACAAAGCAAAATCTAATAAATCTAGTCCTCCAAGTGGGCATCCATGGGACTCAGTGGTAAAGAATCTGCCTGCCTATGCATGAGATGCAGGTTCGAGCCCTGAGTCAGGAGAAGGGAAATGGATCCCTGGAGAAGGTAATGGCAACCTACTCCAATATTCTTGTCTGCAAAATCCCATGCATAGAGGAGCCAGGCGAGATATAGTCCATGGGGTCACAAAAGACTCAGACATGACTTAGCAACTAAAAGAACAAGTCTTCCAACTAGCTGACATTTAACTATTTTTCAGCTGATTAAACTCATTTTGAGTTTAAAAGGCAATCTCTAAAATGCAATATAATTAAATGAAAATTCAAAACTTTAGTTTGCTATATCAGCTAATTTTTGGTCACATAGAAATGTGAAATTCACACAAAATCTGTGTGAAACAATATTTTTAGAAGTTAAAAGAAAAAATTCTAATATGTGTCACTTATGATTGAGCAAAAGAAATGATTTCAGATAGAGAAGAGATACCTTTCAGAGGATGTATTATACTAGGGATCAAACTTCTGTAAACTGCTAGATAGTAAGCATTTTTGCCTTTGTGGGTTATGTGATTGCTGTTGAAACTAAAAAGCTACCGGTGAAGCATGAAAGCAGCCACAGATAATATGTAAATGAAAAAAAAAAACTATGGCTATGTTCCACTACAATCTTAGGTCCAAAACAGGGGGGGGACCTTCTGGACTGGGCATGTGGGTGATGGTGTGCTGTCCCCTGTATTAGTAGTACTCAGTATTACAAAGCCAGTCAGCAAAGGAGCTCATTTCCACATCCAGCTCTATGACTCCAAAGTCCATGCTCTGTCCTCCACAGAGATGAACCTTGTCCTTGAAACAGAGATGAACCTTGCAGTTCTAATTTTGTTTACCCCATGAAGTCCCAGACCAAGAATAATATTTGAATATGGTGGATTCAAAAGAATGTAGGATAAGGAAAGTACAGGATAAAGAAAAGTACACAGCCACAAAACAATGCCTCCCACATAAGTACATTAAGAACTCTAATTCCCTGTCAAAAAAATCAGAGAATTACTAATTGAAATCTTACTTATCTTGTTTCTGGTACAAAGTTGCAAGTGCCTCAAGTTCGCGAGCAATATGTGGATGGTCTGAACCATAGGCATTTTCTGAGATTTCCAATGCCTGTTTATACAGTTGTTCTGCATTGCCAAACTTCTTCCACTGCACATACACACTTGCGAGTTGGTGGAGAGACTGAGCTACTTGTGGGTGATCTGGATCTAAAGCTGTTTCTCGAATTTCCAGGGACCTCTGCAAAGGCACAACAGCCTGGGGAAGAAAAAAGGTTAAAGACCAATTAATGTCAGTGAAATCCTATAAGATTTGCCATCTGATTAGCACAACAAATGAAAGCAACACCAATTCCTAGGAAGGAGAAAAGAGTAAACATGAAGACCCACACAGTCTCTAACTCCCTGCTGAAGTTACCTGACTGAGAAGGCCTAGATCCTTGAGAAATCGCCCCAGGGTTTCATAAAGATCAGCTAAGCAAACCATGCTCTCTTCGCCTTCACAGTTTTTCTCATACTGCTTCAATGAATCAAAGTATTCTGCTGCCATTGCGATTTTGTCTTTGCCAACAAACTGCCAATAACTCAGCAGCTCAGCAAAATGTCCTCTGTTTCAACAAATAACAGTGATAGAATGAAAAAGAAATGTTAAACCCCACTACTGAGTGAAGATGCCACAAATTCATATCAAGCTACTGACAGTATATTAGGAGGCCAGTCCAGTGTAGTGAGGTAAAGGTGTAAACGGCCTGTCATCTGAGTCCACAGCACTCTAGCGGTGTTCTCTCTTACCTCATCATTCTCGACTACAGAAGGAGCACACCAACAGCACCTGCCTCAAGTGCTGCTCTCAGGGGATTAGGGCATGTAGCAAGGACTCCATAGTGTTGGCTGTTACCATTAATACCATTATGGTTACTCACCAATGGAACCCTATCAGAATCCTGTCTAGACTTTTTATGATATGCAGTCAGCTGCTTAGTTCACCCCAAAATTATTTTAAATGATGGAAATACGAACAGAAGAAATAAAGCACAGGCAAGCTGTCAGAATATCTGCTTTGTATTTTCATCAAGGAATGGAATGATAAAAGTAAGCTTATTCATCTGTAGATGGTATTAAGTAGGATGGAGAGCTGTTAAACTAAAGGATGAATCTCATTTCAAATCATGAAAAACTGGATGGAGATCATAAATAATTTATGAGCTGCAACAAAGAAATTTGAGAGAGATCATTAAGGAACAAAACAAATTATGCAGCTAAGTTATGAGAAGTGTCTAAATTTCTAGGTGAGACAGAGGTGGGACTTAGAGGTCAGATGGTTGGCTCATAAAAAGATGATTCTGCAAGAGGCAAATTCAGACACACCAGGAGATAACAATGAGACATAAAGGATTTCCCTGGTGGGTCAGTGGTTAAGATTTGGTGCTTCTACTGCATGGAGTGTGGGTTTGACCTCTGGTAAGAGAAATAAGATCTCACATGCCACATGGTACAGCCAAAAAGACAGAATAAAAACTTAAAAAAGATTATTATAAGAAAAGGGTAATCCTTTCTTTAAATTCTGACACCAGTCAGATCCTATGAAGAGCCCAAAGTCTAGTTTGAAGGCTATACTTTAAAATACTTGGATGCCCTAAGAGGTAGACATCATGAACCACCTCTCTGGATGGTCTGGATTTAAACCTGCTTCAGTGAAAGATTAAGATACAAATCTATCTCAAGAGCATTCCAGCTCTGATTTTATAAAAACAATACTCTCACTTTTTTGTCTGGGCTTCCTTGGTGGCATGGATGGTAAAGAATCTGCCTGTAATGTGGGAGACTTTGGTTTGATCCCTGGGTTGGGAAGATCCCCTGGAGAAAGGCACAGCAATCCACTTTGGTATTCTTGCCTGGGAGCCCCCATGGACAGAGGATCCTGGTGGGCTACAGTCCATGAGGTTGCAAAGAGTCAGACATGACTGAGTGACTAAGCACAGCACAGCATCTTTTTTGTTTACCTCTTGGGAAAAGTAGATGTGGCAATTTGCAAACTGTTTAAAATTTCTCCCATATTGTTTTACATTACGGTTACCACTGAAAGTGGACTAATTTTTAAATGAAGAATGCCATTTTCTCCTGTTACACCGAACAACTGTTTTTCTGGGGAAAGATATCCTACAAATAAGTTTTTACCTTTTATAGAGGTTTTGAGACACAAAGAGGTTAAGAAGACAATCATGTAGCTTCTGTTTACTTCCCTGCTGCTGGAAAAGCCAAGGTAGTTCATCTGCACTCCTCCAAGTCACTCGGTCCTGACTATTAGAAGAAAAGGGACAACATTCAATAGTTCTGTCCCACAGTGAGATTGCTTCAAAAGACTACTGGCAAATGTTAAAGGAGGAGATATATATTTGATATATATCCTATCCCTGACTCGATGAATAATACTGAGAAAATTAGGTAAAAATCAGAAACTTTATGAACCTAACTATGGAAATAAAGTGTATTCAGGACCACTGATCAAACTCTATAGGTATTTTCCTATACCTAGAGAGTAGGCATTGAACTATTAAAAAACCATCAATGGACACGAATTATCACAAAAAAAAAAAATCCATCAATGGACACAACTGTACACACCCAGGTATTTACAGACATGCACATATTTTTTAACTACTTAAACTATTTAACTAGAATAAAATAAAAATAATAAAATGATCCTGCATTGATTTCATTTAAATCTTCAGCATAATATTAAAAGACTGACTTGCATAATATAATTTGTTCTTTTGGCATTAACAGGAGAGAACTTAACCTTTAAAATAATAAGTAAATTTTTATACATTAAGTTATTCCAAGAAAGAAAAAAATAAGGACACAGAGGTATAGTGTGTTGCAGAAGCTAAGAACAACAAATGGACGTTTGTAATACCTTAGCTGCAAGGTAAAATAGTTGGTTAGCTTTTGTCTATATGAAGCAATAACAGTGGGGCCTTCCATGTATTCTAGTCTCACTGTTTCCCAAGCCTATGGAGAAAAAGAAAAAATATCACAGTCTATTTTCTGTAAGTCACTGTACATCTTAACAGTGAATTTTTAAAATGAAATCTATAATTATTTCAATTTATAGTTGTAGAATAGAAATAGCATTAAAATATTTAAAAATTCAGTATATATTTATGTGACAACTGACATGAAAATTCTTCTTAGAACTCAAAATATAATACAATTCAAACTTTTAGTGAATACATTAAAAATTTGAAATGTGGACTGCAAAAGTACTAAAAACAGCAAACTATATTTAAGTGATGTATTAATACTACAAAGGAGAAAGATAAGCCTGTGAAATTACAAATATTCCACACCTACATATAACACAGCATACTCAAATGAAAGAATTTATTTACATTAGTTTACATATATAAATTAACCATGGCATTGAAGGGCTTCCCAGGTGGCATTAGTGGTAAAGAACCTGCCTGCTAATGCAAGAGACTTATGAGATGTGGGTTCAAGGGAAGATACCCTGGAGAAGGGGATGGCAACTCATCCCTGTATTCTTGCCTGGAGAATTCCATGGACAGAGGGGTCTGGTGGGCTACAGTCCAGGGGGTTGTAAAGAATTGGACAGGACTGAACACACACGTACACACATGTGCTCAACCCTAGAGAATGTTTCAGGTGCACTTGAACAAAATGTGTATTCTGCTATTTTTGATGTAATGTCTTGAAAATATCAACTAAGTCTAAATATTTTTTTATTCTGTGACTATGTGTCTTTTGATTTGAGCATCTAGTCCATTGACATTTAAAGTAATTATTAATAGAAATGTATTTATTATTATTTTAAATCATGTTTTCCCATGATTTTATATTTCTTCTTTGTTCCTTTCTTTTCCTTTTTCCTTTTGGGGTTTGATGATTTTCTTTTGCATTATGCTTCTCTTCTCTTCTCTTTGCTTTTTGTAAAACTATTATATGTTTTTGATTTGTGGTTACCCTATGTTTCATGTATGCTAACCCCCTTCCTATATCTGCTTGCCTTAGACTGGTAGTTATACAGCTCAAACACATTCCAGGGGAAAAAAATCTACATTTTCTTATGCTCATCCCCCACATTTTATGATCTTGATGTCCTCTTTTATATCTTCATGTTTGTCCTTTTGCTGTTTGTTGTAGTTATCACCCCTTTCACAGAAATTTTTAAATGTCTGTGTACCCGGTGGTTCAGTGGTAAATTTGCCTGCCAATGCATGAGATGCAGGTTCAATCCCTGGATTGAGAAGATCCCCTGGAGAAGGAAATGGCAATTCACTCCAGTATTCTTGCCTGGGAAATCCATGGACAGAGGAGCCTGGCAGGCTACAGTCAATGAGATCACAGAAGAGTTGGACATGACTTTGTGACTAACTAACAAACCAGCTTATTTAAATGATTTACTTTCCAATTCTGGTTTTCTCTTCCTTATTGATTCTTACTTCTCTCCTATTTAGGTAAGACCTTTCAATATTTCCTTTAGGATGGGTTTAGTATTGCTGTTTTTTTTTTTTTTAAGTTTTTGCCCATCAGAAAGTTCTAAATGATAATCTTGGAGGATAGAGTATCCTAGGTTACAGATTTTTCCGTTTTAGGACTTTGAATATATTTTGTCATTCTATTCTGGCCTATAATGTTTCTGTAGAGAAATCAGCTGATAGCCTTATGGGGATTCCCTTATAATTAACTCTTTGTTTTTCTCTTGCTTCCTTTAGTATCTTCTCTTTATATTTTGTTGTTATTTAGTTGCTAAATCATGTCTGACTCTGCGACCACATGAACTGCAGCAATCCAGGCTTCCCCATCCCTCACTATTTCCCAGAGTTTGTTCAAATTCATGTCCACTGAGTCAGTGATGCCATCCAATCATCTCATTCTCTGTCACCCCCTTATTCTCTTGCCCTCTTTATGTTTAACTTTTGCCATTTTTTTATTATAGGTCTGTTTGGGTTTATCTTGTTTGGGACCCTCTGTGCCTCCTGTACACAGGAGGATATGTTTCTTTCTTTAGGTTTGGGAAATTTTCAGGCATAATTTCTTCAAATATATTTTCAATCCCCCTTCTCTCTTTCTTCTCCTTCTGGGATCCCTATTACGTATAGACTGACATGCTTTTATAGTATCCCATAGGTCTCTTATATTGCTTTTTTTAAAAATTCATTTGGTTTTCTATCTGCTGTTCTGATAGGGTGATTTCCATTATTCTATCTTCCAGATCACTTATTCATTCTTCTGCATTATTTATTCTGCTATTCATTGCCTTTAGCTCAGCTTTCATTTCAGCAAGTGAATTTTCTAATTTTTCTTGGCTCCTCCTTCCAGTTTCTAGTCTCTTTGTACAGTAACCTACATTACTATGAATAGTCCTTTTTAATTCCTTCAGTATTTTCATTATCTTATTGTTTCAGTGTCTATTAGATTGAAGAAGTCTGTCTCATTGTTTATTCTTTCATGAGAATTCTCTTGATTTTTTATTTGGGAGTGGTTCCTCTGCTTCGTTTTACTTATATTTCTCTTACTCTATGGATTTAGGAGAAACAGTTATCTACTGTGGTCTTGGAGGACCATTTTCATGTTGGAGCATCCCTGTGTAGCCTGTGTGGACTTAACATTTTTTGGTATGAGGGCCATAACAGAATACTAGGAACAATTATAGGTCAACAAATTCAACAACTTAGAAGAAATGGACAACTTTCTAGAAACATACAATCCAGCAAAACTGAATCAAGAAGAAATAAATAACTTGAACAGACCAATAACTAGAAATAGAATCTGTAATTTATAAGCTCCTTACAAACAAAAGTCCAAAGCCAGATGGCTTCGCAAGCGAATTCTACCAAACATACAAGGAAGAACTTATACCAGTCTTTTCTAAACTCCTCTAAAAGACTGAAGAGAAAGGTACATTCCCAAAGAAACTCTATGAAGCCACCATCACCTTGATACCACAACAAACACTTCTGAGAAAGAAAATTATAGGCCATCTTTGATGAATATAGTTGCAAAAATTCTTAACAACATATTAACAAACCGAATTCAATGACACATAAAGCTCATACACCACCACGACCAAGGTGGATTCATCCCAGAGTCATAAGGATGATTTAATATATGCAAATTAATTAATGTGATATACCACATCAACAAAGAAAAGACAACACATGCTCATCTCAATAAAGGCAGAAAAAGTATTTGAGAAAATTCAACATACATCTATGATAAAAACTCTTACCAAAGCAGATCCAAAGGGAACATATCTCAGCGTAATAAAAGCTATTTATTACAGGCCCACAGCCAGTATAATACTCAATGGTGAAAAGATGAAAGCTTTCTCACTAAAATCTGGAAGAAGAAAAAGATGCCCACTCTCCCCACTTCTCTTCAACATAGTATTTGAAGTCCTAGCCACAGCAATCAGACCAAAAAAAAAAAAGTAAAAGGTATTCAAATTGGTAGGGAAGAGTTAAAATTGTCATTATATGCCGATGATATGATATTGCATATAGAAAACTTTAAAGACTCCACACAAAAACTACTAGAACAGATCAATGATTTCAGGAAGATAGTAGGATATAAGATTAACATAAAGAAATCAGTTGTATTTCTTTACACTAACAATGAAATATTAGAGAATGTAAAAAAAATATTCCTTTTGAAGTCATAGCAAAAAATTTACTTAGGAGTAAATCTTACCAAGGAGGTGAAAGACTTATATGCTGAGAGCTATAAAACATTAATAAAGGAAACAATATGATTCAAAAAAATAGAAGATATCCTATGCTCTTGGATTGGAAGAATTAATATTGTTAAAATGGACATACTACCCAAAGCAAACTATAGATTTAATGTGATCCTACCAAATTACTCATGACGTTTTTCACAGAACTAGAACAAATGATCCTAAAATTTATATGGAACCATAAAAAGACACAGAATTGACAAAGCAATCCTTAGGAAAAAGAATAAAGCAGGAGGCATAACCCCCCAAGACTTCAGACAATACTACAAAGCTATAGCAATCAAAACAGCATGATATTGGCACAAAAACAGACCTATGGATCAATGGAACGAAATAGCCAGGAAAAACCCACACACCTACTGTCAATTAATTTTTGACAAAGGAAGCAAGAAGATACAATGGAGAAAAGACAGTCTTCAGCAAGTGGTGTTAGCAAAGCTGTACAGCTGCATGTAAATCAGTGAAGTTAGAACACATCTCTCATCATACACAAAAACAAATTCAAAATGACTTAAAGACTTAAATATAAGACATGACACCATAAAACTCATAGAATAGAACATAGGCAAAACATTCTCTGACATAATTGTACCAATGTTTTCTTAGTTCAGTCTCCCAAGGCAATAGAAATAAAAGCAAAACTAAACCAACAGGGCTTAATCAAATTTATAAGCTTCTGTAGAGCAAAGGAAATCATAAACAAACAAACAAAGGGAGAATATATTTGCAAATGATGTGACCAACAGAGGTTTAGTTTCCAAAATATACCAACACCTCATACAACTCAATAACAAAAAACCAAACAACCCAATCAAGAAATGAGCAGAAGACCTAAGTAGATATATCTCCAAAGACATACAGATAGTAAATAGGCATATGACAAGATACTCATTGCTAATTTTTAGAGAAATGTAAATAGAAACTACAGTGAGGTACCATCTCACACCAGTCAGAACGGCCATCATTAAAGTCTACAAATAACAAATGTTGGAGAGGGTGTAGAGAAAAGGGAACCCTCCCATAGTGCTGGTAGGGATGTAAGCTGGTACAGCCACTATGGAAAACAGCATAGAGGTTTCTTAAAAAATTAAAAATAGAGTACTCATAAGATCTGGCAATTCCACTCTTGGCATTTATCCAGAAAAAACTGTAGTTCAGAAAAAGATACACGTACTTCTGTGTTCATGGTAGTTTTCTTTACAATAGCCAAGATATGGAAAAAACCTAAATGTCCATCAATAGGAAAATGGGTAAAAATACATGTACATATATGCAATGGAATATTCATTCAGCCATAAATAAAAGAATTAAAATGCAGCATGGATGGGCCTAGTGATTTTCATACTAAGCGAAGTCAGAAAGAGACAAATTGTGATTACCATTTATATGTGGAATCTAAAATATGACACAAATGAACATATCTATGAAACAGAATCACAGACACAGAAAACAAATTTGTGTTTTCCAAGGGGAAGGGGTAGTTGGAGAGGGAAGGATTGGGAATTTGGGATTAACAGAGGCAAATTATGTGGTACAAAAAAAAAAAGTTATATTAGTCATTATTTACTAGGTGCTAGAAATCATGTTTAGGACTTCACCAGGACCAATTAATTATTCACCATTTCAATTAATTATCTTCACAACCCCTGAGGTAAGCTAAAAACATCTGCCCAAGGCTCAGAGAACTTGCCCAGGGTTACATTAAGCTGTAAGAGCTGGGCTGTGAATTGAGGCAGAGTGACAGAACCCAAGCTCTTAAAACATGTATAATATACCAACAATACAATGAAACATAAAATTGAAAAAACATTTTTCTCTTTCAGAAAAAACTACTTTTTAAAGTAATAGCCATTTCATAAAGGTATTTACTTCATAAGAATATTAGCCAAATTTTGTATCTAACCTAAAATTACTGGAAAAATATCTGTAATGCCAAATGAGATTTCAATTTTGTTTTCTAATTGAAATATTTGAAATAATATGGTATTATATAGCATAATACATATGTGATGATATGTAGACATTTCAATAAGTGAAAAAACCTTACTAAGATAACATTTACCTGTAGATGTTGAAACTTAAGCAAACCGCAGCCATAAGTCAACAAACACATTTTGTGTAAACTGTGAATAAGGGAGGTCAAGACAGTCCAGGACATCTCAGGATAGAGTTCCATCAATTCTGACTCATTCACACCATTGTGACTAATATTTACAAGGCAGAGAATCTAGGTAGATAAAATAAATCAACAGTGATTATACAGTACCTCTACTGTTAACTAATAGCCATTAAAATGTCCATAATTCTTTTAACCTTATTAACATTCAAATTTATCATTCAAGTGATTTAATAAACCAAGAAACAGATTTCTTAAAACACACTTTCCAAAAGACACGAATCAAGAATAAGACAGTGTACATATAAAATGTATCATGCCAAAGATAATATACATATAGAAAAAGTTTAGTGAAATTAAAACTGCAGGAAATGTATTAATAAAACTAATGACAGAGTTCCAATTCTGGGAAGATGGTGGAAGAAAACGACCCTCTTAGTACAAATGCCTCTTAATATCAGATAACAACAAGTAACAAAACATTTCTAAAATCATAATTGAACCTTCAGAAAAGAAAAGGAAATCCCCCAAGTATCCCAAATAGTAAACTGAAAATTTAGATAGATGCATAGCAGAACAAGAAGACAAGGAAGGAAGCCTGTGGGCTTAGAGGTAGAAAGAAAAGCCCAACCTACAGGAACCCCCCCAAGCTGACCCGGGTTAAAACTGTAAGGGCTCAGCAAGGTTGTTAGTGAATTCCCAAAAACTAAGTTGAATAACCAGCAACAAAAAAAAGTTTTACAAGTCATTTTAACTACTACAGAGTCATTAGAAACAAATTTTAACAAAAGATGTTCAAAACTTTTATGGGACAGAAGATAAAATGTTATTTGAAAATCATTCAAGAAGATGACTAAATAAATGGAGAACTATCTAGCTTTTCATGAAGGAGAAGATATAAGATAATTTTCCCCAAATTCACCTCTAAATTCAGCGCAATTCCAATTAAAACTGCATATTGAATTTCCGTGGCACTTGCGGAGCCAACTCTAAAGATACACATGGGAAATGAGCCAAGACAACTATGAAAAACATTAAGAGGGGGTTTGCCCAATGAAATATCAAAGCTTACTTTCAAGTTCTAATAGTTAAGACAGTGGTATTGATAAGGAATAGTAAATTGGAACAGAAGAGCCTAGAAACAGACTCATGTTTATATATGAGCTTGATACCTGAGAGGTGGCATTCCAAATCAGTAGAAAAGATAATAAAGTAAAATGAACAATTAACTAGCCATATTTTAAAAGATTAAGAATTAGGCTCCTGGGAATTCCCTGCAGTATCCCAGGTTCAATTCCTGGTCAGGGAACTAAGATCCCACAAGCTGTGCAGTGTGGCAAAAAAAAAAAAAAAAGTAGATTCCTTCCTCACACAATAAATAAAAATATGTAATGTGCATTAAGGACTTACACATGAAGAACAAAATTATAAAATATTTTGAAGGGAAAAATATCAAATCATTTTTATGACAGCAAAGGATTTAAAAAAATAAGATAAACAGGCATAAACCAGAAAAGAAACTGTGGATACATCTCACTTTATTAAAACAAAACTTTGTATAACGATGTCATAAAGTTAAAACACAAGAATAGGGAAGACGTTAATTTGTAAACTATATAACAAGGAATTTGTATTCAATATGCAGAACCTTTAAAAATTAACAGATCAACAAGAAAAAGTTAACTCAGTTAAAAAATGGGTAAAGGACCTGACCCAGCAATTCACTGAAGATGAAACAAGAATAGCCAAGAAGCATGAAAAGATGAAAAATCTCCATGATAATCAGGAAAATGAAGATTCCCTGAGATATCACTTCTGGTCATAAGCACGCTATGGCAGTGGGTATAGTATATGCTTGAAACATATTTAACATTACAGGGATTTACCATTTACTTCAATTCACACACAAATCCAAACATGGCAAAATAATCTTCCCTTTATAAGTTTATTACATTTTACCTGTTTCATTAGTTCTTTATCTGTATCGTTTGCCATGGACTCCTGGATAGATCGCAGAACAAGTCTGTATAATGAAACAGTGTCTTGACACTGGAAACACTGAAGAAGGATTTTATCTAAATTGCCTGCTCTCCCAGCACTGTTGGAATTGAGAACAGATTTAATTTCTCAGAGTCTGCCAACAACTGAATAATTGGGGGTAAATAAAAACAATTCTCTACTTTATCTTTTTTTATACTATTCAAATGGTGACAACAGGAATTTGATAAAACATGGCCCAGGAAAACATTAGTTTTATGGGACTTCTAGAATCATCAGAGTTATTTTAGTATACCATTTAATTTAATGCAATAAACATATGCGGGGAATTAACTGCATATCAAGTAATTACTGCACACTATGGAACATAAAAATAAGGCATGGTATATCTAGATGCACGCCACCTACATACAGGAAGCAAGAAAATAATTACAAATAAGTATTATTAGTTAGCCATGCAAACTAAATTTAAACAAACAGCACCAGAATTTGGAAAACATCAGCTTAAAGAAAACAGTAGATAGGGTTTGTTTTAAAACATTACATAATATTTACCAGTAGTTTCTTTTTTTAATATAGAAAGAATGGTGAAAAAAAAAAAATGGTCCATAGTCCCTCTTAAAAGAGATTACTTCAAAAAATACGAAATGCATGACTTAACACTTTTGAATTGTACTCATGCAAGCCACTGTTGTTCTCATATTCACTGCTACAACTCTGGGGACAGGGGAAGGGGTCAGTGAAAATATCACAGGCAATTCAAAGTTTTGAAAGATTTTTTTCATTTCAAATTTGGTGCTTCAGGTGAAAATGTGGAATTGAGAGACAACAGTACTAGTTTCAGTTCCCCCAATATGAATTGTGCTAGGATTACAAGCTACTCTGATGAATAGCAAAACAAGTATTAGTTTTTTTTTTTTTTTTTTTTAAACCTCTGGTTGCAAACAGACAAAGTAAGGTGAGGCTGTCCTGAAGAAGTAAAGGTAGGAAAACTCTCTACTGCTTATATAAAGGCACATTACAAATGAATGTCTAAAATAGAAGTCTCTGCTGTAAGATGAAATGTTTATCAGGATGTGGGAACAGAAGTGAAGTCGCTCAGTCGTGTCCGACTCTTTGCAGCCCCATAGACTGTAGCCTACAAGGCTCCTCTGTCCATGGGATTTTCCAGGCAATAGTACTGGAGTGGATTGCTATTTCCTTCTCCAGGGGATCTTCCCAACCCAGGGCTCGAACCCAGGTCTTCTGCATTGTAGACAGATGCTTTACCATCTGAGCCACCAGGGAAGTCACTTAAAAATTCCTACCAATACACCTATCTACTGATACTGAAAGACACGTGAAATAACATTTTTTATACCTCATTTGCCTCCTAACTACGGCCCTCAAGGTGACAATTTAGAACAAAGATTGCCTTCTTTTGCACCCCCAAGTTGAGAAAAGGTTAATGTGATGAAAACCAGACAAATATTTCCAACAAGTTCTGATATTCAAGGGCCAGCAATTTTCAGCTGTCACATTATCATGGATGTCAAGTTACAGTATCACAGTCAAGTCATAGCATCACAGTTAGAACACCAGAATCTTAGTGGCCTGAGAGACTGCCATAATGATCAGTTCTGTTTCACACAGTGAGGAAGCATTCTGCAGCAAACACAAAGTTGCTGAAGGTGACATAAAATAACTACCACTTACCGTGCAATCATTTTGCCGAAAAGAGTGACGTAAAGAGCATTGCAGGTTGTAGCAGAACGACAGTGTCGTTCTAGCTTCTTCTCCTGTACCAGTTAACCAAAAAAACAAAACAAAACAAAAATACAAAACCACCCTGGAATTAAGTGGCCTTTACAACTGAGCCATCAGCAAATGTCCCTGAAGAAATAACACAGTTCCTGCCACCTCATCAGTGGCATCACTGCCATGCTGTGGTAAACTACAAGTGCTGTCAACATACAAATGCTTTTTCACTTTTAAAATAAGGCTTAATATAATATAGTAAAGTAAGCCTCAAGACCAAAGTCTTTTTTATTGCTTGTTCTATATCTTATTAGTTTAAGGATAAATACATTTAACAAAGTAATAACTAAATTCCAACTTTCCTTGGAACTACATAGAGTTCCTATATTGAATTTTAAGTCTCACATAAGGTGTTTTGTTTTTTTTTTAATAAAGAAAGCTATAGAGACTAAAAGAGAGCAGCAAAATTTAAAATACTTACCTGCTCTTTACTCAATTTAATGTCTACAGAGTGGCATTCTGCAATTATAAGAGATTTTGCATCTTTTGGATTTAAAGGGTCAAGATGAAGTGTAGGCCACAGCCTTTTATTTAAAGAAAAAGAAAAAATGAAATTCTTTTCTAATGAAACAACAAAGCTTCCCATGATACAAATCAAAGTTCATTATAAGAATTAATTTTTTATACTACCTTCATAAAATTAATCTCTGTTAAACATAGTAAGTAATATTATTTCCTTTATACATGTTATAACATGCATGTCATCACTTTTAGCAATTAATCACAACAAACACTGTTATAAGATAAAAGCGTATACATTGACAGTAAACTGGTAAAACATTTCTAGTTCTCTGTTCTATACGATCAGTAAAATAACATCGGTATTGGTACCTATGAGGAATAGTGCCAGACATAGTCTTTGACCAAACATTACTTGTAATTCAGTCAGATTTAATACCCTATAACATCCATTCTCAATGAAGTGCTGAAATTCCTTGTTGGAGAAGGGAAATCTTATGCTTTTTATAAACCACAAATCTGCGCTTTATACATAAAAAGTGTAAGATTTCCCCTTCCCTGCAAGCTAGTGAATGTGATAGAATTCTAGCTTAGCTATTTCAAATTCTAAAGGATGGTGCTGTTAAGGTGCTGCACTCAGTATGCCAGCAAATTTGGAAAACTCAGCAGTGGCCACAAAACTGAAAAATGTCTGTTTTCACTCCAATCCCAAAGAAAGGCAATGCCAAAGAATGTTCAAACTATTGTACAATTACGCTCATTTCATATGCCAGCAAGATTATGCTCAAAATCCATCAAGCTAGGCTTCAACAGTATGGGACCAAGAACTTCCAGATGTACAAGCTGGATATAGAAAGGGCAGAGGAATCAGAGATCAAATATCCAACATCCATTGGCTCATAGAAAAAGCAAGAGAGTTCCAAAATAACATCTATTTCTGTTTCATTGACTAGGCTAAAGCCATTGACTGTGTGGATCACAACAAACTGTGGAAAATGTTTAAAGAGATGGGAATACCAGACCACCTTATCTGTCTCCTGAGAAACCTGTATGCGGGTCAAGAAGCAACAGTTAGAACTGGACATGGGACAACAGATTGGTTAAAAATTGAGAAAGGAGTACATCAAGTCTGTATATTGTCACCCAGCTTATTTAACTTATATGCGGAGTACATCATGCAAAATGCCAGGCTGCATGACTCACAAGCTGGAATCAAGATTGCTGGGAGAAATATCAATAACCTCAGATATACAGATGACACCATCCTAATGCAGAAAGCAAAAGGGAACTAAAGAACATCTTGAGGAAGGAGAAAGAGTGATAAAGCTGGCTTAAAACTCAACATTCAAAAAACCAAGATCATAGCATCTGGGCCCATCACTTCATGGCAAACAGCTGGGGAAAAAGTGGAAACAGTGACAGGTTTTATTTTCTTGGGCTCCAAAATCACTGTGGACAGTGACTGCAGCCACAAAATTACACTTGCTCCTTGGAAGAAAAACTATGATAAACCTAGGCTGCATATTAAAAAGCAGAAACATCACTTTACCAGCAAAGGTCCATATATAGTTAAAGCTATGCTTTTTCCAATAGTCATGTATAGGTATGAGTCATGTTTCTCACAGCTGGTGAGAAATATTTCTATCTCTGCATTTTAAACCAAAATTGTCACCAAAAGGACCCAATTGCACTGACTATATTTTTAATCTTTGCAAGAAAGCTGAGTGCTAAAGAATTGATACTTTCGAATTGTGGTGCCAGAGAAGACTCTTGAGAGTCCTTGCACAGCAAGGAGATCAAACCAGTCAATCCCAAAGGAAATCAACCCTGAATATTCATTGGAAGGACTGAAGCTGAAGCTCCAATACTTTGGCTACCTGATGGAAAGTGCCAACTCACTGGAAAAGACCCTGATGCTGGAAAAGACTGAAGGCAAGAAGAGAAGAGGGAGACAGAGGATGAGATGGTTCGATGGTATCACTGACTCAATGGGTGTGAGTTTGAGCAAACTCCAGGAGATAGTGAAGAAGAGGGAAGCCTGGCGTGTTGCAGTCCATGGGGCTGCAAAGAGTCAGACATGACTTAGCAGCTGAACAACAAATACACATATATCTGTTTATGCTCATGAATTTATATATGGTATATGTGTGATATTAAAATTTCTTGGTAGGGAAGTGATTAGGAAGAACATTACTAAAAAGGCTCCTGGGGTAGGGAGACAAAAATAGATTGAGAAGCACCACTTCACAGAGCTCAGCCACTGCATCCCTTTTTAAGTATTGGACTTGCATTTCAGGATCACAGGTGGCTAGTCTTATTTTTCCTGGTCCAGCTCTTCCCTTGTTTTCCTCACCCATAAATTTAACTGCCTATCAGACAGAAATCACCAATTGGAGCTATAATTGACAACTCAAACAAACCATGTCTGAAAACAAAACTCATGACCTTTCCTTCACAAACCTGCCTGTCCTCTGTGTTTCCCATCTTAGTTCATGGAACCACAATTTACTTTATTTCTCAAGCCAGAAACCTGGGGGCCATCCTAGTCTTCTCCCTCACATGTCAGATCTATCTTCCCACAAAATGCTATAGATTGCATCCTTTTCCTGAACTTGTCCACTTCTTCCTATCCTCACTCCCACTTACATGAAAAATATGAGAAATAATCACGTATCAAAAACCTTTCTTTCTACTCAAAATATTTCATGTAGCCAGAAATAACTAATGTTAGCAGCTTACCTCCATGCTGGAGGGCACGTTTCTACATTCACAGAAACAATTACTCTTACATTCACAGGCAGTGGATCTATCAGCCATTTCATGTGTTTTTCAACTTGCTTAAATATATAAAAAACAAAATTCCATCTATTAATTTAAAATATTTCAAAAGCTTTCCAACTATAATGAAATTCTCATTATATTTCTCATTAAGAGTAAATCTTATTTGGGGATTCTTTATCTCAGAATATTAGAAGAACAAGTGGTAAAACACTACCATCACTGATCGAATTCTGGGCATCTAGGGAAATGTCAAAGCCCTAAAACTATGTCAAAATGAACAATATTTGCTAATTGTGAAAATATAGTTGGTCCTTCCCAACAAGATACTAGTGTCTACTGGCATATATATATGTATGTGTGTGTGTGTTTCTGTATTATCCACATGCTTCTTCCCTATAAATTAAGCAGAAATAAACAAAATCAACATTTTTTTCTCACAAACATGATTTAAACATCTGTCATTACTGATATTTTTGTCTCTTTCTGAGTGTATCAACAGGTTACAAAGTGAAAACATACCTGAATTTGATCTATAGAATCAATAATGATGATGATGCTGCCTTGATGACGGGCAGAGAGTTTTTCCAGCCAACGTGGAAATTCTTCCAAAAGCTTAGCAGGATCCAATGTCAGAGCAGATACTGACCAAGAATGCTGCATCAACTACAAGGTGAGAACACATACAAATTAAAGTAGCTATACTTTATCACACAGCTGACGAGAAACATTTCTATCTCTGCATTTTAAACTAAAATTGTCACCAGAAGGACCCAATAGCATTAAATATACTTTTAACCTTATGCAAAACCAAAACAAATGGGTAATACTGAAAATTAGTTTATCATCAGGTCCTCAGGCCAGACAACTTCTGAATCTAAATAAAAACTGTAGTAACTAACTCCAAAAATGGTATATTCTACCTTTAGAGTCAGTCGTTTAATAATCAAGGAAGCCTCTGAGCTGGTTGACATGGGCCTCCCCACAAAATGAGAAAGAATTAGTGTGTTAGGGGAATTCTTCTGTTGTAATTGGATCCTGAAAGAAAAAGACCTTTGGTAAGAATGATAAACCTCCTTTACTGTCAACGAAAAAGAATTCACAATGCATTAAGCATCAACTGCTACCCGTTAGTAATTACACGATCAGTTAATTTTGAGTTAATGTGGGAAATTTCCATTTTTACTCCACTTTTAGATTCTTTTAAATAAACCATTAAAAATTAGAGCTTCATTTTACTTACAAATTTATGTGACTAATGTTAATCAAAATACTATACATTTGAGGTTAAAGTATTAGTAAAATGAACATTAACCTAGGAAGAAAGAAGTTTCTATGGTAAGTACAAAAATAATATTTTGAAATATAACTTTGGATAAAAGGGCAATAAAAAGGAAATAACATATGGTAACTCCTCAATGTAAATAATAACTATGAATGAAAGAAAATGGTCTTACCACTTGTTTTTAAATAACATGATGACCTAAAATAAGTGTTTATCAGCTTAAAGGAAACTTAGTCCATAATTTAAAGAACTAGTTTTATATTCATAGTAAAGATTATCCTTTATTTTTATATTCTTTATGATTTGTTTCACTCTAAATAGTCTGTCTTATTTCAAATATTTAAAAATCCCAATTAATCTTTAAAGATGAGCCCAGTAACTGAAAATAAAGACACATGCCTCTATAATTCACCTAATTCCCTGTCACACTGACCAGTCCCTTCAGTTCAGTTCAACTGCTCAGTCCAACTCTGTGACCCCACAGACTGCAGCATGTCAGGCTTCCCTGTCAATCACCAACTCTCAGAGCTTGCTCAAGCTCATGTCCATTGAGTTGTTGATGCCATCCATCTTATCCTTTGACATCCCCTTCTCCTCCTGCCTTCGAACTCTCCCAGCATCAGGGTCTTTTCCAATGAGTCAGTTCTTCGAATCAGGTGGCCAAAGTATTGGAGCTTCAGCTTCAATATCAGTCCTCGCAATGAATATTCAGGATTGATTCCCTTTAGGATTGACTGGTTTGATCTCCTTGCTGTCCAAGAGATTCTCAAGAGTCTTCTCCAACACCACAGTTCAAAAGCATCAGTTTTTCAGTGCTCAGCTTTCTTTATGGTCCAAATCTCACATCCATACACGACTACTGGAAAAACCATAGCTTTGACTAGACAGACCTTTGTCGACAAAGTAATGTCTCTGCTTTTTAATATGCTGTCTAGGTTGGTCACAGCTTTTCTTCCAAGGAGCAAGCATCTTTTAATTTTGTGGCTGCAGTCATCATCTGCAGTGATTTTAGAGGCCAAGAAAATAAAGTCTGTCACTGTTTCCACTGTTTCTCCATCTATTTTCCATGAATTGATGGGACCAGATGCCATGATCTTAGTTTTTGGAATGTTGAGTTTTAAGCCAGATTTTTCACTCCCTCTTTCACCTTCATCAAGAGGCTCTTTAGCTCTTCTTAGCTNCCTGGTCCAGCTCTTCCCTTGTTTTCCTCACCCATAAATTTAACTGCCTATCAGACAGAAATCACCAATTGGAGCTATAATTGACAACTCAAACAAACCATGTCTGAAAACAAAACTCATGACCTTTCCTTCACAAACCTGCCTGTCCTCTGTGTTTCCCATCTTAGTTCATGGAACCACAATTTACTTTATTTCTCAAGCCAGAAACCTGGGGGCCATCCTAGTCTTCTCCCTCACATGTCAGATCTATCTTCCCACAAAATGCTATAGATTGCATCCTTTTCCTGAACTTGTCCACTTCTTCCTATCCTCACTCCCACTTACATGAAAAATATGAGAAATAATCACGTATCAAAAACCTTTCTTTCTACTCAAAATATTTCATGTAGCCAGAAATAACTAATGTTAGCAGCTTACCTCCATGCTGGAGGGCACGTTTCTACATTCACAGAAACAATTACTCTTACATTCACAGGCAGTGGATCTATCAGCCATTTCATGTGTTTTTCAACTTGCTTAAATATATAAAAAACAAAATTCCATCTATTAATTTAAAATATTTCAAAAGCTTTCCAACTATAATGAAATTCTCATTATATTTCTCATTAAGAGTAAATCTTATTTGGGGATTCTTTATCTCAGAATATTAGAAGAACAAGTGGTAAAACACTACCATCACTGATCGAATTCTGGGCATCTAGGGAAATGTCAAAGCCCTAAAACTATGTCAAAATGAACAATATTTGCTAATTGTGAAAATATAGTTGGTCCTTCCCAACAAGATACTAGTGTCTACTGGCATATATATATGTATGTGTGTGTGTGTTTCTGTATTATCCACATGCTTCTTCCCTATAAATTAAGCAGAAATAAACAAAATCAACATTTTTTTCTCACAAACATGATTTAAACATCTGTCATTACTGATATTTTTGTCTCTTTCTGAGTGTATCAACAGGTTACAAAGTGAAAACATACCTGAATTTGATCTATAGAATCAATAATGATGATGATGCTGCCTTGATGACGGGCAGAGAGTTTTTCCAGCCAACGTGGAAATTCTTCCAAAAGCTTAGCAGGATCCAATGTCAGAGCAGATACTGACCAAGAATGCTGCATCAACTACAAGGTGAGAACACATACAAATTAAAGTAGCTATACTTTATCACACAGCTGACGAGAAACATTTCTATCTCTGCATTTTAAACTAAAATTGTCACCAGAAGGACCCAATAGCATTAAATATACTTTTAACCTTATGCAAAACCAAAACAAATGGGTAATACTGAAAATTAGTTTATCATCAGGTCCTCAGGCCAGACAACTTCTGAATCTAAATAAAAACTGTAGTAACTAACTCCAAAAATGGTATATTCTACCTTTAGAGTCAGTCGTTTAATAATCAAGGAAGCCTCTGAGCTGGTTGACATGGGCCTCCCCACAAAATGAGAAAGAATTAGTGTGTTAGGGGAATTCTTCTGTTGTAATTGGATCCTGAAAGAAAAAGACCTTTGGTAAGAATGATAAACCTCCTTTACTGTCAACGAAAAAGAATTCACAATGCATTAAGCATCAACTGCTACCCGTTAGTAATTACACGATCAGTTAATTTTGAGTTAATGTGGGAAATTTCCATTTTTACTCCACTTTTAGATTCTTTTAAATAAACCATTAAAAATTAGAGCTTCATTTTACTTACAAATTTATGTGACTAATGTTAATCAAAATACTATACATTTGAGGTTAAAGTATTAGTAAAATGAACATTAACCTAGGAAGAAAGAAGTTTCTATGGTAAGTACAAAAATAATATTTTGAAATATAACTTTGGATAAAAGGGCAATAAAAAGGAAATAACATATGGTAACTCCTCAATGTAAATAATAACTATGAATGAAAGAAAATGGTCTTACCACTTGTTTTTAAATAACATGATGACCTAAAATAAGTGTTTATCAGCTTAAAGGAAACTTAGTCCATAATTTAAAGAACTAGTTTTATATTCATAGTAAAGATTATCCTTTATTTTTATATTCTTTATGATTTGTTTCACTCTAAATAGTCTGTCTTATTTCAAATATTTAAAAATCCCAATTAATCTTTAAAGATGAGCCCAGTAACTGAAAATAAAGACACATGCCTCTATAATTCACCTAATTCCCTGTCACACTGACCAGTCCCTTCAGTTCAGTTCAACTGCTCAGTCCAACTCTGTGACCCCACAGACTGCAGCATGTCAGGCTTCCCTGTCAATCACCAACTCTCAGAGCTTGCTCAAGCTCATGTCCATTGAGTTGTTGATGCCATCCATCTTATCCTTTGACATCCCCTTCTCCTCCTGCCTTCGAACTCTCCCAGCATCAGGGTCTTTTCCAATGAGTCAGTTCTTCGAATCAGGTGGCCAAAGTATTGGAGCTTCAGCTTCAATATCAGTCCTCGCAATGAATATTCAGGATTGATTCCCTTTAGGATTGACTGGTTTGATCTCCTTGCTGTCCAAGAGATTCTCAAGAGTCTTCTCCAACACCACAGTTCAAAAGCATCAGTTTTTCAGTGCTCAGCTTTCTTTATGGTCCAAATCTCACATCCATACACGACTACTGGAAAAACCATAGCTTTGACTAGACAGACCTTTGTCGACAAAGTAATGTCTCTGCTTTTTAATATGCTGTCTAGGTTGGTCATAGCTTTTCTTCCAAGGAGCAAGCATCTTTTAATTTTGTGGCTGCAGTCATCATCTGCAGTGATTTTAGAGGCCAAGAAAATAAAGTCTGTCACTGTTTCCACTGTTTCTCCATCTATTTTCCATGAATTGATGGGACCAGATGCCATGATCTTAGTTTTTGGAATGTTGAGTTTTAAGCCAGATTTTTCACTCCCTCTTTCACCTTCATCAAGAGGCTCTTTAGCTCTTCTTAGCTTTCTGCCATAAGGGTGGTGTGATCTACATATCTGAGGTTATTGATATTGACCACTCCCTTAGCTCTGACCTATATAATTTATGTGGGCTTCCCTGGTGGCTCAGTGGTAAAGAACCAGCCAGCCAGTGCACAAGACTCAAGAGATGCAAGTTCGATCCGAGTTGGGAAGATCCCCCGGAGAAGGGAATGACAACCCACTCCACTATTCTTGCCTGGGAAATCCCATGCAAGGAGCCTGACAGGCTACAATCCATGAGGTAGCAAAAGAGTCAGACTTAAAGACTAAACAACAACATAATTTATGTACACAATCACAACTGCTATTCCTTTCTCATTCTATCTTTTCTCTAACATTCAAGTTGTTTATTTCTCAGGGCATGAGTCTGTTATTTTACTCTTTTTGCTTTTTTAATATTCAATACAGGCCCCGCAGGAAGGTAGACATGCAATAATTCACTTTGTTGAATGAGTTCAGTAGTTCAAATGATGACAACAATAACTGTTTAATTGCACTGCATCATACCACTTTGATAAAAGAAGGGACTTTCCAGAGCCTGGTCCTCCAGATACAAGAAGGGGTGGAATTGGTGCTGGTGCTGCCACAAGATCATTAAGGCGCTGGTAGTACTAGAAATAAAAATAAATTTAAATTGTAAATTGTGAGGAAGAACATGCTTCTTCAAATACTAAATAGAGTCAATTTCCGATTATCCTCTGAAATCAGTGGAGAAAAGCTGCAAGAAAAAATGAAATCTACTTTTAATCAGTAGTACCCTCATAATTGCTTATTTTTATGATTGGTTCAATATGTCCAAAGGAGTAAACTAAGGATGGGCCCCAATTTCTTCTGCTACAGTATTAATGTAAATTAATGGATGAGGGGCAGCCTTTCAGATCACTGTGGGGCTTTGCACCATTCAGATGTTCTGCAGAATGTTGCAGGGAGGCTACTGTATTACCCTGAGCTCCTGAACCTTGGAAAGAACCACAGAAGACCTTGAGGGAATCATCAGCAGGCATCCTATATCTCCTGGTCAGAAGAATACCTGTTCTGAAGATCATCTCAGTTTCCAGGGATTCCTGAGAAACAGTGAGAAGGCCTTATCTGAAGCCTTGGAGTCACCGAACTCACTACAGAGAATCAAGTTATGACAGGCCACCTAAGATCTTTTTGAAATTGAGTGAATTCTATGCAAAGCCCAAGGACTCTTATTTCTGAGGCCTTTGCAGATAGGAAAACTTGGTTCTGAGCTGAAAAGGAACTTGCTCAGAAAACTGCAATATCTCAGTTGTTATAAAGGAGTTTCCAGAGTCATCTTGGGGGTTAGGATGTTTAAGTGTACCAGTGGTGTAAATGATAACTGATGACGAATCAAAAGAATGTGTAATAAGTAGTTTGTGTGAGCTTTATGGTAGCAGAGATTTCTAGCAATTACAATAAATAATTACTTAGTATAGTTTTTCAATCAGTTTTTCTGTTTGTCGTATCATATTTCCCAGGAATTCAAATATTTCTGATAGAAATGATGCTTCTCAAGAAAAAAAGGCTTATTTGATTTATGACCTCATAAACCTCGTTAATTGTTAGGTTGTATGACCTAACAATTTAGTTCATGGCCCCGCCTAAAGTCCAGGTGGCTTAAAGTGGTAAAGAATCTGCCTGCCAATGCAGGAGACTCAGGAGACCTGGGTTCAATCTGTGGATCAGGAAGATCCTCTGGAGGAGGAAATGGCAACCCACTCTAGTAGTCTTGCCTGGAGAATCCCATGGACAGAGGAGCCTGGCAGGCTACAGTCAATAGGGTAGCAAAGAGTCAGATACTACTGAGCACGTACACAAAGTCTTTTTATAGACCTGTGTTTCCCAAATTAAGACTCCTTGCCACAGAAGAAAGCATAGGATTTATAGCCAGAAGACCTAGGTTAAAATCTGCAATCCACACTCTGTAGGCTCATAGGCAAACTATAATCTGAACCTTAGGTTCTTCAACGACAAAATAGTGATATCTTGCCTTCCTTATGAAATAACAGTTTAACATTACCATGTGATGGGTACCATGCCAAGTACTTTATGTACAAGATCTGGTTTAGTCCCCCCAACAACCATGTGAGGTAGGTTCTATTAGTCACCCTCATTTTACACACAAGAAAGTCAAAGCTTAGAGCTAAGTGGGTTGATCAAAAGCCAGAGTGAGGAAACAGTGGAACCAAGACATAAAACTGACAGTCTAAATTATAAAAGCCATTTAAAGTTCTATAAAAACATAGCTGTTAGTGACAGTAACTGTAATATTCTTTAAGATATTCTTTTATTAATTTTTAAATAGTAAGTGCTTTTTAAACTTGAAGATAGATTCTTTGTACACTTCTAGTCTTGTTTATTCGCTTAGATATTTAAAGATGCTGAAGGACAGATCTGCCTATTGCATTAACTACTCTGTTTTGTTTTCTGGATGTTTGATATTTTGATTCCTCTAGGAAACTGGAAGAATAGATAGCCTTACTATTTTTCTCAGGTTTCCTAGGTATATTATCTTAGAGAATTGCAGATGGTAGCATAATAAACATACAGTTGATAAATCCTAATCTGTAACGAGGGCTTCCCAGGTGGCATGAGAGGTAAAGAACCCACCTGCCAGTGCAGGAGACGTAAGAGACATGGGTTCAGTCCCTGGGTCGGGAAGATCCCCTGGAGGAAGGCATGGCAACCCACTCCAGTATTCTTGCCCAAAGAATCCCATGAACAGAGGAGCCTGGTGGGCTACGGCAAATAGGGTCACAAACAGTCAGATATGACTGAAGTAACTTTGCACACAAGCACGATCTAACTAAACATGTTTGATGTTCATAAGTATATTTGAATCTCACTTTTTTTCACATGATACAAACCTAAGCACATGTCTCAACATGGATAATTAAGCCATGAGGAAGTTACTAACACAGTCCTTAACCTTGACTATAATTAGATTAAACCACAATTATGTTACAGCTTTTAAGTGCAACGGATTTTTGTTGGAACTGTAAACCAAATGCTTACTTTCTCGAATCCCAACTCATGGGCTGAATTTGAAGCTTGCTGAAAAGCTTCCATTTGCTCTTGTTCATCATGTATGTCCCACAGAACATCACCAAAATCATCTTCTTCTGGAATAGAATCTTCACTGCCCAAATCCTTGGTGTCCAGGTCTGTGTTTTCAAAGCCCAGGATGTCCTGAACACCAAGAGCAAGCACACAAAAGTGAATGAAGGAAGTGAAGATCTTGTACAGTATAGTCAGCACACAGGCCTAAGGTGGCCCTCATCTACCCTGGAGGGCAAGTTCAAACCTATGGCCTTTTATGGTACCTCCAGGGATCAATTTATAACTATAAAATTAATCTGAACCTTAGGTTCTTCAACGACAAAATAGTGATATCTTGCCTTCCTTATGAAATAACAGTTTAACATTACCATGTGATGGGTACCATGCCAAGTACTTTATGTACAAGATCTGGTTTAGTCCCCCCAACAACCATGTGAGGTAGGTTCTATTAGTCACCCTCATTTTACACACAAGAAAGTCAAAGCTTAGAGCTAAGTGGGTTGATCAAAAGCCAGAGTGAGGAAACAGTGGAACCAAGACATAAAACTGACAGTCTAAATTATAAAAGCCATTTAAAGTTCTATAAAAACATAGCTGTTAGTGACAGTAACTGTAATATTCTTTAAGATATTCTTTTATTAATTTTTAAATAGTAAGTGCTTTTTAAACTTGAAGATAGATTCTTTGTACACTTCTAGTCTTGTTTATTTGCTTAGATATTTAAAGATGCTGAAGGACAGATCTGCCTATTGCATTAACTACTCTGTTTTGTTTTCTGGATGTTTGATATTTTGATTCCTCTAGGAAACTGGAAGAATAGATAGCCTTACTATTTTTCTCAGGTTTCCTAGGTATATTATCTTAGAGAATTGCAGATGGTAGCATAATAAACATACAGTTGATAAATCCTAATCTGTAACGAGGGCTTCCCAGGTGGCATGAGAGGTAAAGAACCCACCTGCCAGTGCAGGAGACGTAAGAGACATGGGTTCAGTCCCTGGGTCGGGAAGATCCCCTGGAGGAAGGCATGGCAACCCACTCCAGTATTCTTGCCCAAAGAATCCCATGAACAGAGGAGCCTGGTGGGCTACGGCAAATAGGGTCACAAACAGTCAGATATGACTGAAGTAACTTTGCACACAAGCACGATCTAACTAAACATGTTTGATGTTCATAAGTATATTTGAATCTCACTTTTTTTCACATGATACAAACCTAAGCACATGTCTCAACATGGATAATTAAGCCATGAGGAAGTTACTAACACAGTCCTTAACCTTGACTATAATTAGATTAAACCACAATTATGTTACAGCTTTTAAGTGCAACGGATTTTTGTTGGAACTGTAAACCAAATGCTTACTTTCTCGAATCCCAACTCATGGGCTGAATTTGAAGCTTGCTGAAAAGCTTCCATTTGCTCTTGTTCATCATGTATGTCCCACAGAACATCACCAAAATCATCTTCTTCTGGAATAGAATCTTCACTGCCCAAATCCTTGGTGTCCAGGTCTGTGTTTTCAAAGCCCAGGATGTCCTGAACACCAAGAGCAAGCACACAAAAGTGAATGAAGGAAGTGAAGATCTTGTACAGTATAGTCAGCACACAGGCCTAAGGTGGCCCTCATCTACCCTGGAGGGCAAGTTCAAACCTATGGCCTTTTATGGTACCTCCAGGGATCAATTTATAACTATAAAATTAAGCAATAGTTTAAAAATAAAAGTAAAGAAATATTAGGGCTTCCCTGGTGGCTCAGACAGTAAAGAATCTCCCTGCAATGCAGGAGACCCAGGCTCAATCCCTGGATCAGGAAGACCTCCTGAAGAAGGGAATGGCAACCCATCCCAGTATCCGTGCCTGGAGAAATCCATCGACAGAGGAAGCTGGTGGGTTACAGTACATGGGATCGCAAAGAGTTGGACACGACTGAGTGACTAACAGAAGAACACAAAGAAATATCAAAATAATAAAAACAAGACCTCTCTCATTAAAGTTAGAGGGAATCTGGTTTCTGAAAAATATTACACAATAGGGTTGTATTTGGCTAGTGAACAATTTTAAAGACTGTGCTAATGTCTAAGATATATGCTGCTTTACATTTTTATAAGAATTTAATTACTAAGATAGAGTTTTTTGATGTTACATATCTCTGCTGTGATATCTACTCTTTATATTAATCACTGAAAATATATTGTCCTACAAGTGGTAAAGTTGATGAGTATGTCCATTTTCATTTATTACCATTTATTCTGTTTAATTCATCTTATTTCAGGGCTCACTCTTTTTCTCTAATAACATTATCTCCATACTTTAACACGAGTTAATTTTTAAAAAGTAATCTAAACCCTTACTTCTCAAATAGGGTTCCCAGTACCCTGAGGGAGAGGTCAGCAGGTAAGAATAAACACAGGCTAAACATCTTCTTGTGCCCATTTTACTTGAAGATAGGGAATACTTTTTATTATCATTATTAGCATTTTTGCTGATACATAATTTTAAATGATTTTTAATACTAAAAACAAAGACAGGTAAATATCGAGCAAAATATTTAACTCATATAAAGTTTCAAGATAATACTGAGATACCATAGAAACTTTTAGTTTGAGATGTCTCTGTGATCCATGACCTCAGACACACAGAGGTATGTTTTCACTCCTCTCTATGGTTAGGAGGATAGTAAAATCCATCCTGAATTTTTCTGTTTACAAAAACTCAAGGTGCACACAGAACCTGAGGAAACTCTCTACTGAACAGAATGAACATTATCCCTGAAATACTTGCTTTTTACCTACCACTTTTGTAATCCATTTTATACCTTATGGGTATTAAAGAATCAAATTGTTTGTGAGCTCAGAGATACAGATACACAGTACTGGGAATGTCACAACAATACTATAGGATGGACTCTTGCCAGAAACAAGGGCACACAACCCAGGTATTGTTTTCAAAAAAGCAAACAAGTGATTTTCTCTGGAAAACTCAATTTTATTGAAATCAGTCAAGATATTTGAGATGAAGTCTTACAGGGAATGCATATTTACCTGTTTAATAATCTTTTCTACATAAATATAGGTTTTATAGACTCCTTCTGCAGGATCTCCCAAGTGATCAATGATCTAGGGGGGATAAAAAAAAAAAGTTTAACAACAAGAAAAAGCAATACTAACAGGAGGAGGAGGTGGTACTGCACATTTTTACAGGCTTATGTGTCAGGAACTGTTCTAAGTGCTCTATGTGTACAGCTCACTTAGCCTCATGACCCTATAAGGAAGACACTGTTATTCTCTCCATTTTCTAGAAGAGGAAACTGAGGCAAGTTAAATACCTTGTCTAAGGTTGCAAGGGATTTTGCGTGAACAATGTTGCAAATAAAACAAAAAGTATGCTTTTTTTTTTTGGTTCATGTGTCCATCTGGAAAAATGACTGATATTGGTGATGCCAAAACTCCGTCCAGGACCTGGTATCACCACTGAAAGTCCACCTTGTCTGGACTGATGCACACAGCTGACCATTGTGACACAAGAGAGCAGGAACCGACTAAGGACCGGGATAGGTGGGATGGTATGTGCTGAGGCCTGATAGCAGCGTCTACACCCCTGGGTGTGCTGCGAGGCCATGGAGCCTCCATCTCTGCCTGCAAACAGAAGCAGATTTTATCATGTGGAGCAGAGACTGTGGAAAGTATTCCTAAGTTTGGCTTGATTCTTTTTATCTCACAGCCTTGGGGGAAATAATTTTTGTTTCTTTCTTCTTGTCCTGCAACCTCAACACGTAGGCTCATATAAAAGCCCTCTCTGAATATTGCTTGCTTTCTGCCTATGTGTTTTGGAAGGGTAATCAGGATAACCTGAGGAAACATGGAAATGTTGGGGTCCCTGGTTGTAGTTGGGGGAACCAGCCTTTCTTTAGTGGGAGTTAATGGGGTTTCCTTTGCTTTTCTCTGTGGATCTGGGGCCTACATGCTCAGCAAATCTGTGGGTTATTTATAGAATGATCCAGAGGAGTGGTAGGGGGAGGGGGCCATGTGCCAAGGCTGAGGGTGCCTTCACCTTGGGAGCAGGTGGGGGTGCAGAGGACAAGGTACCTCCACAACTGCCACTCTCAGCTCCTTCCCTGTTTGGCAGGGGGGCTTGGCCCCAGGTGAAAGGAAGAGTCTTTTTCTTTTTTAGGAAAACTTCAGTGGTTGAATTCTCATAGTTTTGTTTCAGGTAAAAACTTATAGATACCTTGCTAATCACTTCACCTTTTGGGTTATGAACATTCCAAAGCTAGGCAAAGCCAAATACCAGCCTTTATTGTTTTAATCATTCTACTGAATGTCCCTTCTCTTGATGTCCTGAATGGCATTTTTTTTTTCCTTAAACACACAGTCACACACACATGAATTAAACAGCTAATTCATCTTATGTATTTCTGTACCATTCAGTATACATAACATTCAAAATCCATCTTTATGCCAGTAAAACTACAATTCTACAAAACAAAGCAAAGAAGTTTAGCCTACATTTAAATTTATAATCATAGTAGAGAGATTGTGACTCCTATATAAAAAAATTCAACCTGTGGTATACTCACTTTTAAAAGCAGTATCTAGAGAATAAGTAACTTCCCTTGTAGCATCTAGTTACATAGGCTGGTACTAAAATAAATAAAAATAGGATGAAATGGTTCTGGAGATTAACTATAATAAAAATGTACTCTTTTTTTCTTAGACTCTTCACTGTATTATGCTGACCTCAAGAAAAATGTTTGTATTCACATTTGATCTTATTTTCTGGCTGGACATACAGAAACTTTGTGAAAACCCTAGAGTTGTTTAATTGTATTCTTATCATTAACTATAAACATTTACCAAGTTATATCAGCATGCAGTAATGCAAAGCCTGTAATCTCTATTCCAAAATACATTCTGCTTTGCATCTAGGGATGATCAAATCCTTTTCCTACTCATCATCAGTTTTTGGCTTTTCCCAAAGCCCTCAGAAATGGTTACCAGGAAAAGGCTCTTCCTTACACTGATCCTTGACCAATAATAGACAGAAGGACTCTGTGCTTGAGAAAAATGCACAGTAATGATTCTGATTTGTCCACTTACATATCATACACTTTTTAGGTATATATTACTATTCGTGTCTCGTTCTCTCATAGTCCACAACTAATCTCTTAGTAAATCTATTGAGTCTGTCAAAATTTATCCAGAATCCTATCACTTTTCATCACATCCTTTGGTCTGAGCCATGAGCAACTCTCATCTGGATAACAGGAGGAGCTCTCCAGCTCTGACCCATCCACTACCCTCCCTTCAAAACACAGTCAATTCTCAACACAGCAGCCCAAGACAGCCTTGTCACAACAGCATTTCTTCCTCTTTGGTTAAAGTCCTTCAGTGGCTTCCCACCTCTCTCTAAGTAAGAGAAACCAAGGTTTTTCAGGATTGGCTCCCTGTGACCTCTCCTACTCACGTCCCCTCACTCACTCTGCTCCAGCCACACAAGCTTCCTTCCTTTCCTCAAACATGCCAGGCTCACTCCCACCTCATGGCTTTCGTCCCAGCACAATGCTCTCCCAAGCATGTTCTTAAAAACAGCCTATGAATTTTACCTTGGCTTTGCTGGTCTTGTTCAGGTTAGAAACTTGATCAATCAGTTGCTGGACAGAGTTAGAACTGACTTTCCCATCTTCCAAACGATGATAAATTAATCGTGGTTTGCCTTCGGGGTTTTTCAGAAAAGCTTCTTCACAGTCTTCCAATAAAAGGCTAGATTGGAAATCAGTATTTCTTGTGTTACACTGCACTGTGGCAGCACACAGATAGTCTATTAACCTAAGTGCCAAGAAGGGGATTTCCTACAATGACAAGTGGCCAGGAAAGGCCCTGCTGCAGAACACATGAAACTTTCCAAAAATGGATGTTTTTTATAGCTTTGTTCTAGCTTATATTATAGTATATTCACTAGCAGAGAGAGTAGACAATAAACTGTGTAATAAATTAAATTTAAAATCATACATAAATTTATTTAAATATAATTTAAAAATTCTCAAAAATACTGTTAAACATTGCTCAAAATAATGGATCAGACTCATGAGACTTTGCAAATAAATGGAAAACCTAACTCCATTTACAATTATATAATTCTCAAGTTAAAACACAAATATTATCAGCCTCAAGGTTTCAAGATTTTCTCTTCTCTAGTTCTTTAGCCTTTACTCATACAATAAATGATCTGAATACTTATACCCCAGATGCACTGTAAGAAAGATTCAGAGGCAAATCAGAAAGGCTAGGCAGCCAGTAAAAATCTTGACCAAGGTAAAGGTCAAAAAGAAATTCTGTTACAATGTACTATAACTATAACTATAGTTTGTACTATTCCTATTTAAATTCTAGAAATCTTATAGACTATTAGCATTTTCTGTATCACAAGGAAAACTATAATCAATTTCCCTTTCTAAAAGGCATTAAGTCAAAGTTTGTCTAGGGAGGCAAATAAGTGTGTATATACAAGCAAAAGCCATATATGATTAAGAATTTTCATTAAAAAACTAAAATACCAGCCCTAATACAAAACAGAAGAAAAAACAAAGAGGAAAACCGAAACAAAACAACATGGTTGCAAAGATTAAAGAATTAACGAGAAAAACAACAAATGACATATACTACTGTCTGAGATAAAATATTACCCAGATATTAAATATAAAACAGGATATATTCTTAATAAATATAAAAACAAAACAAGAAAGGAAAACAGGGAGGGGAGGTAAAGAACTCCAACTAGAGGAAATCAAGTTGAAGGAATCCTCTTGTTTTGGGAAAAGGTTCCTTGACCATGTAGTTCCCCGGCCACCTGGCCTCTGGCTATCCAGACTATACTCTACGGTCCTAAGGATCAAGGATGGGTTATACTGCAGAGTCTCTAGTAAAGCTTAGGGCTCCAAACACTTCCTTACACAGTTAAAGTCAGAGTTGGTCCTCAATAAAAAGAGAAAAAAAATGCTTTGGAAGGATTAAATCCAATCAGAAAGAAAGTATAGAAAGAAAACTTAACCTCTTATTTGACCTTCTATCTATCCTATTCTGTCTTCTATCTATGTATCTAACTGGTTAAAAAAAAAAAAAGAACAATTTTGTTTGCAGATTAGATTCACTGGTGTGATTATAATCATATTATAAGAAAACTGCTCACTTTACTGGATTTAAGTAGCAAATTAAAAGTATGATTTAACACTTCTATAAGTGTTCAAGTGCCTCTAAATCTGTATCTGAACAAAGAAAATAATGAAGGTTAATGCTAATTACTGAAATCAGGGGTTACCACCCTTTTCTGTGAAGAGTCAGCTAGCCAACATTCTAGGCTTTGCAGGACACACTGTCTCTGCTAAAATAATCAACACTGTTTGTACACTGTGAAAGCAGCTGTAGACAATACACAAATAAAGGAATGTATCTGTGTTCCAATAAAATTTTACTTATACAAACAGGTGATTGACTGGATTTGACCTGAGGGCCATGGTTTGTTAACCCCTGATTAAAATGATCTTATAACCTATCAAAAACAAGCCTAACAGTCTGAAACTTTTTATTAATATTTGAGTATGAAAAGTCATAGAATTTTTTGAATTTCAAGAATTGTCTTTGATTATAAGAATGCAATTAGAAAGCGAGAACAAGATAGCAGAGGAGTAGGCGGCTGTGGAGTACATCTCTCTCCACGGATACATCAGGAATACACCTTCAGACACAGAAGTGTGTGTAGAATATAAGCTGAGAGCAGACAGGAGAAGGAAATGGCAACCCACTCCAGTATTCTTGCCTGGAGAATCCCAGGGATGGGGGAGCCTGGTGGGCTGCCGTCTATGGGGTCACACAGAGTCGGACACGACTGAAGTGACTTAGCAGCAGCAGCAGACANGGAATACACCTTCAGACACAGAAGTGTGTGTAGAATATAAGCTGAGAGCAGACAGGAGAAGGAAATGGCAACCCACTCCAGTATTCTTGCCTGGAGAATCCCAGGGATGGGGGAGCCTGGTGGGCTGCCGTCTATGGGGTCACACAGAGTCGGACACGACTGAAGTGACTTAGCAGCAGCAGCAGACAGGAGTACCAGACCACCAGAAAAGAATATACAGAACCACACAAAAACTCAGTAGGATGAAGGAACTAGGAGGAAAAACAGGAATGTCAGTAGGACTGGAACTGCCCGCAGCGGGTGGGAGAACTGAAGCAGGGGTCCAATCCACACACTGGGGCAACTGTCTGAGTCAGAGGAGAAACATTTATGAGAGTGAACCAGCTGATCTGTGGCAGCCTAAATGCAATGAGAATCAGACAGTCCTTGCCATAGCCATATGAATCCTGGACAAGGACGCAGGTCCCCTAGAAGGTGCAGCAGCTGAGAGCTGGAATTTAGGGATTGTGGAGCAATCCTAGGGCAAGGAATGCTGTTGACTGCAGACAGATGGACTGAGGGGATGTGAGGGAGATCGTGGTGGGAAATGCCTGTGAAGGAAAGCCAGGCAGCCAGGCAGCCATGGAAGCAAGGCAATACTACTGAGTCACGTGTAGGGGGTAGAGCCATCATCATAGCCTCTCTCCCCCACAGCCAGCATCAGCAGATGAACAATAGAGAGAATGGCCCACCAAGCCCCTGATGCACCCGAACTAGAGTAGGATGCCACCCAGGGTGACTGTTTAAGTGCCTGACTCACCAATCTACAGGGTAGGACCCCAGCCTCTGTATACCTGACGCACTGAACTACAATGAAGGACCCTAGGTAAGGGAGCCCTCTAGTGTCGGAATGGGTGGAACTACAGAGAAAGACTAGCCAAAGAGGCCTTCTGATCACCAGCTACCAGAGACTTGAAAAAAGACTCTGATAGGGCCATAACTCCTGCAGTGAAGGTAGTTTGTGAACCTGCACACTTGGCGCTGCCAAGTTCCTGCAAACCAAGCATCTGCACCACCTTCATGCTAAACCCTCACTTGGGCAGAGCTGCCACAAGCGAAAAAAAAGTCTTGCCGCTATGCACACAGGGTCGCTTTGGTTATATCCAACTCTTTGCGACCCTGTGCACTGTGGCCTGCCAGGCTTCTCTATCAGCGGGGCTCTCCAGGCAAGAATACTGGAGCATTTTGGGCATTACTGGTTGCACTCTTCTAGAAAACTATATATCCTGCTGCCCTAGCTGCCAGCTCCCGTGAGTACCTGGTGCTGCCAGAACCCCTGCAACCCAAGCAGCTGTACCACCTCTGCAACTGGCCCTCTCTGGGACAGACCCAAGTCCTCCAGGGCAGCCTCAGAAGCAAACCCCGATGGACGACCCAGAGAGGTGGAAATAAAACCACAACTGAAACTCAGGGGTGGGTGCCTAAGGAAGAAGACCCAAAACCTTCCCATGAGCTGTACAAGTTGCAGATTAAATTCACATGAACAACTAGACAGTGTGTCTATGGAATGTATAAAAGGACATTGAGAGCTCCCACAAAAGAAAACACACTAATTCTGATAGCTGTGGATATTGGAGGCAAGAACACACAGGAATAAAACCAGATTAGAATCTGAGCTGCCCCCCACAGCAGGTCCAGAGACCACCACAGTGTTGGAGGGTATCCTAGAGAGGTGAGGTGGGCTGTGACTCCCAGTGAGGGAAAGGATCTTAACAGCAGTGACTCAAGAAAAACATTTATTATTCTTATGTTTTAACTTGTTCAGTACTTTCTTTTGGATTTTTTTTCTTTTTCCTTTGTCTCCTTTTCTGTCCTTTCCCCTCAATGTTGGAGGGTATCCTAGAGAGGTGAGGTGGGCTGTGACTCCCAGTGAGGGAAAGGATCTTAACAGCAGTGACTCAAGAAAAACATTTATTATTCTTATGTTTTAACTTGTTCAGTACTTTCTTTTGGATTTTTTTTCTTTTTCCTTTGTCTCCTTTTCTGTCCTTTCCCCTCAACCCATCCTGTTGTAGTTGTTGATTTTATTGGCATCATGAAATCTAATTAAGCTTTTGATTTTTTTTTTCCAATCACGATTTTCCTTGTTATAAACCTCTGCTTCTACATTGGGCTTTTGCAGTTCTGTGGAGTTTTCCTTTTTTTTCTCTCTTCTTTTTTTTTTTCTCTCCCTTTCCTCTTCCCTTTTTCCTTTTCTCCTTTTGAAATCTAAGTTTTTTAAACCTATTATTATTTTCCTACATTTATTCTTTGTTTGCTTTTCCTACTGTTCTTTTCACATTGAAGTTAAGCTTTAGTGTATATAAATCTCCTTTATCTACCTCTATTTAATTTTGCATGTCTATTCTTTCTTTCCTTTCCTCTCAACATATTTGTTAGTTTTATTTTCATTGCTTTATTCCCCACTTGGCACCTTGCTTTAGTTTTGTTTTCTAGTTTGTGCTTTAGTTAGCTTAGTTCTTAACCATTAGATATAATTTTTGTTTTCCTTTGTTTGCTTGGTCAATCTATAGAACTTTATTTTTCTTGGGCTGTTTTGATTTTGCTTATGGGTATATATGTATATGTGTATATTCCATTATTTTAATTATTATTTGCCTGATTTTGTAACTGCCATCTATCTGGGGTTCATCTTTGGTTTCTTGTTTTGGGGTATTTGTTTTAATCTCACTTAATGCCATAACAAGCCACTTGTGGAATCTTTGATCCTGACCAGAGATCAAGCCCTGAGCCTTTGGAGTGGGAGCACTGATTCCAAGACCCTAGACTACCAGAGAACTAACCCTGGGGAGTATCAAATAGTGAGAACTCACACAGAGGAAACCACTTGAATACAAGACCCAGCATTACCCAACCACCAGTAGTACCCTATGAAGGACACCTCATCCAAACAACAAACAAAAATACAAACCCAGTCATCAGCAGATAGGATTACCACCTCACTCAGCCTTGCCCATCAGAGGAAATACAAACAAACAAACAAACAAAACTTGGCACAAATCTCACCCTATACGAAGCTTACACAAACCACTGCACCAACCATAGTGGGGCAGAAACCAAAAGGAAGAAAGAATTCAGCCTTGAAGCCTGGGGAAAGGAGACCTCAAACACAGTAAGTTTAAATAAAAATAAAGACAAGGAAGAGCAATAATGCACAAATGAAGGAACAAACTAGAAACACAGAAGTCCAAATAAGTGAAGAGGAAACAGGCAAACTAGCTGAAAAACAATTCAGAATAATGATAGTAAAGATGATAAAAAAAACTTTGAAAAGAGAAGAGAAAATGCAAGAATCAATTAACAAAGACCTAGAAGAATTAAAGAATGAAGATACAGAGACAAACAACACAATTACTGAGATTAAAAATAGAAGGAATCAATAGCAGAATATCTGAAGCAGAAGAAGGAATCGGTGCGCTAGAAGATAAAATGGTGGAAATAACTTCTGAAGAGCAGAATAAAGTAAAAAGAATAAAAAGAACTGAGGGTAGTCTCAGAGACCTCTGGGACAATATCAAACACACTAACATTCAAATTAACATTCAAAACTCCCTGATGTTCAAGCTGGTTTTAGAACAGGCAGAGGAACCAGAGATCAAATTGCCAACATCTGCTGGATCATGGAAAAAGCAAGAGAGTTCCAGAAAAACATTTATTTCTGCTTTATTGACTATGCCAAAGCCTTTGACTGTGTGGATCACAATAAACTGTGGAAAATTCTGAAAGAGATGGGAATACCAGACCACCTGACCTGCCTCTTGAGAAATCTGTATGCAGGTCAGGAAGCAACAGTTAGAACTGGACATGGAACAACAGACTGGTTCCAAATAGGAAGGAGTATGTCAAGGCTGTATTTGTCTCCCTGCTTATTTAACTTATATGCAGAGTACATCATGAGAAACGCTGGACTGGAAGAAACACAAGCTGGAATCAAGATTGCCGGGAGAAATATCAATAACCTCAGATATGCTGATGACACCACCCTTATGGCAGAAAGTGAGGAGGAGCTAAAAAGCCTCTTGATGAAAGTGAAGGAGGAGAGCGAAAAAGTTGGCTTAAAGCTCAACATTCAGAAAANTTATTTAACTCATATGAAGGCTATATCATGCAAAATGCTGGGCTGGATGAAGCACAAGCTGGAATCAAGTTTGCCAGGAAAAATATCAATAACCTCAGATATGCAGATAACACAACCCTAATGACAGAAAGCAGAGAGGAACTAAAGAGCCCCTTGATGAACATGAAAGAGGAGAGTGAAAAAGTTGGCTTAAAACTCAACATTCAGAAAACTAAGATCATGGCATCTGGTTCAATCATTTCATGGCAAATAGATGGGGAAACAATGGAAATATGTGAGAGAGTTTATTTTGGTGGGGCACCAAAATCACTGCTGCTGGTGACTGCAGTCATGAAACTAAAAGACAATTGCTCCTTGAAGGAAAAGCTATGACCAACCTAGACAACATCTTAAAAAGCAGAGCTATTATTTTGCTGACAAAGGTCCTTCTCATCAAAGGTATGGTTTTTCCAGTAGTCGTGTATGGATGTGAGTGTTGGACTGCAAAGAAACCTGATTGCTGAAGAATTGATGCTTCTGAACTCAGGTGTTGGAGAAGACTCTTGAGAATCCCTTAAACTGCAAGGAGATCCAACCAGTCCATCTTAAAAAAAACATTCCTGAATATTCACTGGAATGACTGAGGCTGAAGCTGAAACTCCAATACTTTGACCACCTAATGCGAAGAACTGACTCATTGGAAAAGACCCTGATGCTGAGAAAGATTGAAGGCAGGAAGAGAAGGGGATGACAGAGGATGAGATGGTTGGATGGCATCACTTCATCAATGGACATGAGTTTGAGAATGCTCTGGGAGTTGGTGAAGGATAGCGAAGCCTGGCATGTTGTAGTCCATGGGGTTGCAAAGAGTCGAATATGACTGAGTTACTGAGCTGAACTGACCGAATATATTTAGTTTCATTTAATGTGGGAAAGAGGCTTCCCAGTTGGCGCTAGCCATAAAGAACTCACCTGCCAAAGCAAGAGACATAATAGATGTGGGTTCAATCACTGGGTGGGAAAGATCCCCTGGAGGAGGACACAGGCAACCCGCTCCAGTATTTTTGCCTGGAGAATCCCATTGACAGAGGATCTGGTGGGCTACTGTCCATAAGGTCCCAAAGAGTTGACCATAACTGAAGCAACTTAGCATGCATGCACAGATGGGAATACTGACATCCCAGACTTCCCTCAACTCTTTCCTGAACTATATACATGCTCCCAAGTGTTCTGTTTTCTATTTTTTTTTCACTCCATCTACACAAAGATGCATCACGCAGTTTCATCTTGAACTACTGACCATCTCTTCCCAGCATGTTCACAGTTTATTTTACCATGCCTATAGATTGCCCTGCAACTTTGACTTTTAACTATGAACAAATGGATCCACTGATAGGTTTAGAGTTTTAACAATAAGTGTCCTTGAAAGTGTGTATTCTGTGATGGTAAGCCTGTCTGAATTCATGTCTGTTTAATACAAGGTGAATGTTGAGAAAATGGCTACTCTAATTTTGGAGAGTGAGGTGTTGTGACCTGGGAAACTAAACTGAGTCTATTCCTTCACCCTTGAATAATCTTTATTTTTTCTCACTTTTTTCTCAAACAATGTGTGCATGGTTTTATAAGACAGATGATTTTGCCTTATAATCTACTTTGACTTATTAACAAAACTACAGTGATGAATCATATTTAATTATGATCATTAAAAGATGTAAGTCAAATGCAATTGCTTGTTCATCATAAAGATTATTTAAAAAATTATTATTTTTAAATTCTGTAGGAGAAAGGTAAAAAAAAAAAAAACAGATGTTCTGCCTGATCCAAAACAATTTCATTCTCACTTGAAACTTCAGAGAATGATGACATTCTGAGAATTAGATTGTACTTCAGAAGGTCCATTCTCCAGTCTTCAGGCACCTGGATAGGACCAACTATATAGGGTCTTCTTAAAGCCAATCAGTAAACTATGTTAGCTCTAGTAATATCAAACTTTCTCACACTTTCTATTTTTTCTGTATCTGCACAGTACCTAAAAGCTGTTTGATAAGATATTTTTTTAATTGAACAAACTTCCATAGCCAAGTTTAAAGTAATTGTTAAATCAGGGATAGACTAAGCAGTAGTCTTTGATTGCCCATAGTGACTTTTCTACACCTTGATAATCTTAAAGGCTTTCATTACATTCAGTAGAAATTTCTACTACTTATGTTTCAACCTCTTTTACAGTTTTTAAATCTCTGAATGATAGAAAATCTATTAAATATTTCTCCCTATAATAATCACTGAAAATTATATTCCAAATATCTCTTGTCTTTGAAACAAAATCTCAACCCCAGTAGTTGGCTGTCATACAAAAAGGAAAAAATACTCTATAAATTTTTTTTTTTTTTT
>SJYX01004317.1:131316-191178 GCA_006410675.1 Oreotragus oreotragus | reverse complement strand
TAGATGGGGAAACAGTGGAAACAGTGTCAGACTTTATTTTTTTGAGCTCCTAAATCACTGCAGATGGTGACTGCAGCCGTGAAATTAAAAGACGCTTACTCCTTGGAAGAAAAGTTATGACCAACCTGGATAGCACATTCAAAAGCAGAGACATTACTTTGACAACAAAGGTCCATCTAGTCAGGGCTATGGTTTTTCCTGTGGTCATGTATGGATGTGAAAGTTGGACTATGAAGAAAGCTGAGCGCCGAAGAATCGATGCTTTTGAACTGTGGTGTTGGAGAAGACTCCTGAGAGTTCCTTGGACTGCAAGGAGATCCAAACAGTCCATTCTGAAGGAGATCAACCCTGGGATTTCTTTGGAAGGAATGATGCTAAAGCTGAAACTCCAGTACTTTGGCCACCTCATGCGAAGAGTTGACTCATTGGAAAAGACTCTGGTGCTGGGAGGGATTGGGGGTAGGAGGAGAAGGGGATGACCGAGGATGAGATGGCTGGATGGCATCATGGACTCGATGGATGTGAGTCTGAGTGAACTCCGGGAGATGGTGATGGATAGGGAGGCCTGGCGTGCTGCGATTCATGGGGTCGCACAGAGTCGGACACGACTGAGCGACTGAACTGAACTGAACTGAACATTCAAATAATAGGGGTTCCAGAAGAAGATGAGAAAAAGAAAGGGTATGAGACAATTTTTGAAGAGATTAGAGCTGAAAATTTCCCCAACATGGAAAAGGGTTTGTCAATCACGTTCAAGAGGTGCAAAGAGTCCCATACAGGATAAATCCATGGAGAAACACGCCAAGACACACACTAATCAAAGTAACAAAGATTAAACACAAAGAAAAAAAATTAAAATCAGCAAGGGAAAAGCAACAAGTAACATACAAGGAAACCCCATACGTTTAACAGCTGATCTTTCAGCAGAAACTCTGCAGGCCAGAAGGGAATGGCATGATATATTAAAAGTACTGAAAAAGGAAAAATCTACAACAAAGATTACTCTACCCAGCAAGGATCTCATTCAAAACTTATGGAGAAATCCAAAACTTTTCAGACAACCAAAAGTTAGGAGAATTCAGTATCAACAAACCAGCTTTACAACAAATGTTAAAGGGACTTATATAGTCAGGAAATACAAGAGAAGAAAAAGATCTACAAAATAAAACCACAAAAAATTAAGGAAATGGCAATAGGAACATATATATCAATAATTACTTTAGTGTAAATGGATTAAGTGCTCCAATCCATTCAGACTGGCTGAATAGATACAAAAACAAGACTCATTTATATGCTGTTTACAAGAAACCCATTTCAGACCTAAAGATACATATAGACTGAAACTGAGAGGATGGAAAAATATTTTCCATGCAAATGGAAAACAAAAGAAAGCTGGAGTAACATCCTCATATCAGACAAAATAGAATTTAAAATAAAGAATATTACAAGAGATAAAGAAGGACACTACATAATGATCAAGGGGTCAATCCAAGAGGAAGACATAATAGTTGTAAATATCTACGCACCCAACATAGGAGCACCTCAATATGTAAGACAGACATTAACACATAAAAGGCAAAACTGACAATAATACAATAATATGGTTACTATTGTAGGAGACTTTAACACCCCACTCACAAGAATGGACAGATCATCAAAACAGAAAATTAATAAGGAAACATGCCTTAAATGACACATTAGATGAGATGGATCTTATTGATATTTTTAGGACAGTCCATCCAAATGCAGAAGAATACACCTTCTTCTCAACTGCACATGGAACATTCTCCATGATAGACCACATATTGGGTCACAAATCAAACCTCAGTAAATTTAGGAAAACTGAAGTCATATCAACCATCCTGACCACAATGCTATGGGACTAGATATACAAGAAAAAAAAAAGTAAAACATACAAACACATGAAGATTAAATAATATGTTTCTAAATAACCAACAGTTACTGAAGAAATCAATAGGGAAATCAAAAAATTTCTAGATTCAAATGACAATGAAAACATGACAACTCAAAACCTATGAGATGCAGCAAAAGCAGTTCTAAGAGGAAAGTTTATAGCAATACAATCCTGCCTCAAGAAACAAGAAAAACATTGAATAGGCAACCTAACTCTACACCTAAAACAACTGGAAAATGAACCAAAAAAAACCCCCCAAACATAGCAGAAGGAAAGGAATGATAAAGATCAGAGCAGAATAAAATGAGAAAGGAATGAAATACAACAAAGGAAACTATAAGCAAGGTGAAAAGACAGCTTTCTGAATGGGAGAAAATAATAGCAAATGAAGCAACTGACAAACAACTAATCTCAAAAATATACAAGCAACTTATACAGCTCAATTCCAGAAAAATAAACGACCCAATCAAAAAATGGGCCAAAGAACTAAATAGACATTTCTCCAAAGAAGACATACGGATGGCTAACAAACACATGAAAAGATGCTCAACGTCACTCATTATCAGAGAAATGCAAATCAAGACCACAATGAGATACCACTTCACACCAGTCAGAATGGCTGCGATCCAAAAGTCTGCAAGCAATAAATGCTGGAGAGGGTGTGGAGAAAAGGGAACCCTTTTACACTGTTGGTGGGAATGCAAACTAGTACAGCCACTATGGAGAACAGTGTGGAGATTCCTTAAGAAATTGCAAATAGAACTGCCTTATGACCCAGCAATCCCACTGCTGGGCATACACACCGAGGAAACCAGAATAGAAAGAGACACATGTACCCCAATGTTCATTGCAGCACTGTTTATAATAGCCAGGACATGGAAACAACCTAGATGTCCATCAGCGGATGAATGGATAAGAAAGCTGTGGTATATATACACAATGGAGTATTACTCAGCCATTAAAAAGAATACATTTGAATCAGTTCTAATAAGATGGATGAAACTGGAACCAATTATACAGAGTGAAGTAAGCCAGAAAGAAAAACACCAATACAGTATACTAACACATATATATGGAATTTAGAAAGATGGTAATGAGGACCCTGTATGCAGGACAGCAAAAGAGACACAGATGTGTAGAGCGGACTTTTGGACTCTGAGGGAGAGGGAGAGGGAGAGGGTGGGATGATTTGGGAGAATAGCATTGAAATATGTATACTATCATGTAAGAAACGAATTGCCAGTCTATGTTCAACGCAGGATGCAGGATGCTTGGGGCTGGTGTATGTGAATGATCTGGAGGGATGATGGGGGGTGGGAGGTGGGAGGGGGGTTCATGTTTGGGAGTTCGTGTACACCCGTGGCAGATTCATGTCAATGTATGCCAAAACCAATAGAGTACTGTAAAGTAAAAAAAAAAAAAAAAGTAAAGATTAATAAAACTAAAAGCTGGTTCTTTGAGAAGATAAACATAATTGACAAACCTTTAGCCAGACTCATCAAGAACAAAAGAGAGAAGAATCAAATCAACAAAATTAGAAATGAAAAAGGAGAGGTTACAACAGACAATGCAGAAATACAAAGAATTATAGAGACTATTATGAATAACTATATGGCAATAAAATGGAAAACCTGGAAGAAATAGACAGATTCTTAGAATAGAAACAAATTATGAACAAGCCAATTACAAGCACTGAAACTGAAACTGTGATAAAAAATCTCCCAAAAAACAAAAGCCCAGGACCAGATGGTTTCACAGGAGAATTCTATCAAACATTCAGAGAAGCACTAATGCCTGTCCTTCTAAAACCCTTTCAAAAAATAGCAGAGGAAGACTTCCAAACTCATTCTACGAGGCCAACATCACCTTTATACCAAAACCAGACAAAGACAACCCCCCCAAAAAAAGAAAACTACAGGCCAATATCACTGATGAACATAGACGCAAAAATCCTCAACAAAATTTAGGAAACAGAATTCAGCAACACATTAAAAAGCTCATACACCATGATCAAGGTGGGTTTATTCCAGGGATGCAAGGATTCTTCAATACACACAAATCAATGTGATAAACCATATTAACCAATTGAAAGATAAAAACCATATGATAATCTCAATAGATGCAGAAAAAGCCTTTGACAAAATTCAGCACCAGTTTATGATTAAAACTCTTCAAACAACAGGCATAGAAGGAGCCTACCTCAACATAGTAAAATCCATATATAATAAGCCCACAGCAAACATTATTCTCAGTGGTAAAAAACTGAAAGCATTCCCCCTAAAATCAGGAAGAAGACAAGGGTGTCCACTTTCACCACTATTATTCAACATCGTTTCAGAAGTCTTAGCTACAGCCATCAGAGAAGAGAAAGAAATGAATCCAGATCAGAAAAGAAGTAAAGCTCTCACTGTTTGCAGATGACATGATACTATACATAAAAAACCCTAAAGATACTATCAGAAAATTACTAGAGCTAATCAGTGAATTTAGCAATGTCACAGGATACTAAATAAGTACACAGAAATCACTTGCATTTCTATATACTAACAATGAAAAATCAGAAAGAGAAATTAAGGAGTCAATCTTATTCACCATTGCAACAAAATAATGAAATATCTAGGAATAAACTTACCTAGAGACAAAAGAAGTGTACACAAACAATTATAAGACACTGATGAAAGAAATCAAAGATGACATAAACAGATAGAGAGATATTCCATGTTCCTGGGAAGGAAGAATCAATATTGACAATACTACCAAATGCAATCCACAGATTCAATGTGATCCCTATCAAATTGCCAATGGCATCATTCACAGAACTAGAGTAAAAAATTTCACAATTCATATGGAAACACAAAAGACCCCGAATAGCCAAAGCAGTCTTGAGAAAGAATAATGGAGCTGGAGGAGCCAAGCTTCCTGACTTCAGGTTATACTACAAAGCTACAGTCATCAAGACAGTATGGTACTGGCACAAAAACAGAAATATACACCAATGGAACAAGATAGAAACCCCAGACATGAACCCACACACATATGGGTGCCTTATTTTTGACAAAGGATATAAGAATATACAATGGGGCAAAGACAGCCTCTTCAATAAATGGTGCTGGGAAATTGGGACAGCTACATGTAAAAGACTGAAATTAGAACACTTCCTAACACCATACCCAAGGATAAACTCAAAATGGATTAAAGACCCAAACGTAAGATGAGAAACTATAAATCTCTTAGAGGAAAACATAGCCACAACACTCGATGACATAAATCAAAGCAAGATCCTCTATGACCTACCTCCTAGAGTAATGGAAATAAAAACAAAAATAAACAAGTGGGACCTGATTAAACTTAAAAGCTTTTGCACAGCAAAGGAAACTATAAGCAAGGTGAAAAGACAACCATCAGAATGGGAGAAAATAATAGCAAAGGAAACAACTGACAAAGGCTTAATCTCCAAAATATATAAGCAGCTCATACAACTCAATATTAGAAAAACATACAACCCAATCAAAAAGTGGGGAAAAGACCTAAGCAGACATTTCTCCAAAGAAGACATACAGATGGTGAACAAACACATGAAAAGATGCTCAACATCACTCATTATCAGAGAAAAGCAAATCAAAACTACAATGAGGTATCTCCTCATACTGGTCAAATGGCCATCATCAGAAAGTCTACAAACAATAAATGCTGGAGAGGGTGTGGAGAAAAGGGAACATTCTTGCACTGTTGGTGGGAATGTAAATTGATACAACCACTATGGAAGATAGTATGGAGATTCCTTAGAAGACTAGGAATAAAGTCACCATATAATCCAGCAATCCCACTCCCACCCATAAACCCTAAGGAAACCAAAACTGAAAAGGACATATGTATCCCACTGTTCATTGCAGCACTATTTACAATAGCTAGAACATGGAAGCAACCTAGATATTCATCGACAGATGAATGGATAAAGAAGTATCCATTACTTCTTATAAATATAACACAATTGAAATTACTCAGCGATAAAAAGGGACACATTTGAGTCAGTTCTAATGAAGTGGATGAACCTAGAGCCTATAATACAGAGTGAAGTGAGTCAGAAAGAGAAAGATAAATATTGTATACTAATGCATATATATAGAATCTAGAAAAATGGTACCGAAGAATTTATTTGCAGGGCAGCAGTGGACAAACATAGAGAATAGACTTATGGACAAGGGGAGAGAGGAGGAGAGGATGAGATGTATGGAGAGAGTAACATGGAAACTTATTTTACCATATGTAAAATAGATAGCCTATGGGAATTTGCTGTATGTTTCAGGAAACTCAAACAGGGGCTCTGTATCAACCTAGAGGGGTGGAATGTGGAGGGAGATGGGAGGGAGGTTCAAAAGGGAGGGGATATATGTATACCTAAGGCTGATTCATGTTGAGGTTTGATGGAAAACAGAAAAATTCTGTAAAGCAATTATCCTTCAATTAAAAAATAAATAAGTTAAAAAAATAAGGATGCAATTAGAACTTATGTTTCAAGTTCATTTGGCAAACTTAATTCTATTTACAAGTTTAACCCCTATAATAAATTATAGAATTTTCAGCTTACCTTGGTAAGGTTAAATGAATGAATAAGATAACTAATGAACTTTTCTCAATTTCCCATTTTCTTACAGCGAGGTACTGATTTTCGATATCTATTGGAAAATACACAGCATGGAAAAAATATCCCATTGTCTCACACATTCTCTTAAGTTTAGGTGAGTAATCCTAAAAACAAATTGAAACATAGCAAATATCTTTCATGTGCAAATTGAAAGATAGCACAGCTTATTTAACTGAAGATCTAGTCAGCTTCATACTACTTAAAATAAAAAACATGCTTTATCACAAGTTATGCTGGATATTCTCTGATTTAAAACTAAAAAAATCATAATCACATTAAAAAAATTTTTAAGAAAGGCAAACTTCTTTATAAATTGAAAATAGTAATAGCTTAGCAGCTTGGCAGTTTCCTAGTTCAGAATATGATTTATCTCATAATAAAACTTAAAACAACAGGAGTACAGTGTTAAGTTATTTTGCTGTGGTATATATTTTTATTATTATTCTTACAAATAACTTCTGTTTATTGTTACAGGGTGACAAACATAAACCCATAAATTTATACAGTAAAAAGTGTCTGCCATGAACACTAAAGGAAACAGATATAAAATAAAAATATGCTGGTCTATTACAAATTATCAAAGAGCTGACATTTGAAAAGACCCTGATGTTGGGAAAGATTGAAGGCGAGAGAAGGGGACGACAGAGGATGAGATGGTTGGATGGCATCAGTGACTCAATGGACATGAGTCTGCGTAAACTTCAGGAGTTGGTGATGGACAGGGAGGCCTGGCGTGCTGCAGTCCATGGGGTCACAAAGAGTCAGATACGACTGAGCGACTGAACTGATAACAAATTAACTTACTTAATAATGTTGATTATTACTATGCAATAAATTAGCAATTCCCTCCACATGTATTTGGGAATAATGTATACTCAGTTAGAGAGTAGAAACTTTGGTTTTCAAAATACTTTGTCTGTTTACCAAAATTGAGTAATATCAAAAAGGAAAGCTAAATGGACTTATTAATCAACCATCTGGAGGATGTTAATATTGAAGGTATTGCATGTGCCACACATGTTTATTGAAAATTCAGTTAGAAAGGTAATTGGTGAACTTTTCTGTGAAGAGCTAGATGGAAAATTAATAATAGTTTAAGAAGCTACCTGTTTTGGCAGAGGGTTTTGTGGTGCATTTAGGTGTCACTGTAATTTTATTCTGCCATTAATGTGAAGCAACCAGAGACAATATGTTGTAAGTGGCTGAGTTCTAATAAAAATTTATAGACAACAAAATTTGAATTTCATATGATTTTCACATCAAAATATTCTTCTTTTTATTTCTTTTTCAATCATTTAAAAACACAGAAACCAATCTTAGCGCTAGGTTACACAGTAACAGACTTCAGGCCAGATTTGGCCAACAGGCTTTTGTTTGCTGACCTCTGGCTTAGATTAACCCCAATGATTGCTGTGAAAAATTGAAAATCATGACAAGGATTAAATTTTGTTATAATCTGAAACAGATTCAAGAATAGGGCTGGCAGAGATTAACTAAAGCAGGCACAGCTAAACACTGTGGAGAATGTGTAATGAAGCATTCAAAAGCATAAAGTTCCAAGGACTTAATTTGAATATACCGAAAATACTAAGACATTTTCTTAAGAAAAGCCCAAGATGCCTCCTACTCTTTAAGATGTAATCTTGTATGTAGTAAGCTATCTGGTTCAGATGCAGTAGTATCATAACCAGAATACAATATTAACTTGTATTTTAAATCAGTGAATACAAAATTTATAAATGTCCTCACCTTAAGGAAAAGGTCCATTTCAGGCTGGGTTTCATCTGTATGAATGAGGTAACATCTGACAGTGTTACTCCATAGAGAATGTGAAAACAAGGGGGTAACTTGTAATAAACTAGCCACAGCAATATCCCAGTCATCTGAAAATAAAATTTCTCATAAGTTCCCCAAAAGAATTATTAGAAGGCCGTGTGAAAAGATGCCTCAAAGTCTGAAAAAACACAACTGGCATCATAGAATGATATCTTACCTCACTTGTAATACTGATATAACTTCTAGAATAACATATTAGAAGGCAATCAGTTCTCTAATCTCAAATTCTATCCTGGGGTTTAAAGCAATCAAAGTCACCAGTGGTCTCTGCTGAGGTAGCCATGGGTCCAGTCAAATGTCAGGGAACTAGACCACATGGGCTGTTCACTTAGTTTGTAACTTGAGGAGGGCCTATGTTCCCAGACTGGTTTTACTTGTTTAATATTCTCGAAATATACTGAGTCAAAAAGAAAGTTTAAGAGTGGTATAAAATGAAAAGTAACCTAAAGATAGTGAGAATGAATATTTTAAGATGTATTTGACTAACTGAAAATGCATTATTTAAAAAAATAATTTTCATTTTGCTAATAGATAAATAATTTCATAGTTTTAAGAAAAGAATGGAGCTACTTATAATTCAGGTCAGCTGTGGTGCTGAAATTCTGAACAGATCTTAAGAGCTGTTTTGAATACCAAATTATACAAAGATAATGAGTAAAACTGGACTTCCCAGGTGGCACTATTGGTAAAGAACCCGCCTGCCAGTGCAGGAGACATAAGAGACGCAGGCTCGATTCCTGGATCAGGAAGATCCCCTGGAGGAGGGCATGGCAACCCACTACAGTATTCTTGCCTGGAGAATCCCATGCACAGAGGAGTCTGCCAAGCTGCAGTCCATAGGGTGCACATGTGACTGAAGTGACTTAGCACACATGCACACACAACTTTTCAACACCATCAAAGATGTAAAAGAAAAGACTGAAAACTACTGTTTTTCAGCTGATCTACATTAAACTCTCACTACTCAACCAAAATACCTGAGAATCCAGACCAAAATTTCAGTTATTAGAACTCATTGGTCAGTCAGGCTGGGGGACACCATCTGATCCTGATGTGAATTATGTAACTTCATCCTTTCTGGTCAGTGACAAGTACCAGAACATACTGGCCTGACAGTGGAAGACATCCAGAAAACAAGTCTTATGCTCTGCTGATGGCAGTTCTCCCAGCACAAGACTGTAGTACACAAACAATCATTACCATTAACTAAGCTAATTACCATTAGCCATTTACCTCTGTTGACATTAGCAAACGGTCCTTCCACGTCTATAGAACTGTGGGCGAACTCAGGGCCCCGGAAGGATTGCTGAAGCTGGATCATACTCCCTATGGAAGGCTCACTTCCCAAGGCTCCACCAGTCCAATATTCGCACTGGGTTCCAGCAGCTGTAAAGCAGATTTCATTTGATGAAAACCAAATAACATTGAAACTTCAAAACCTTATCAAATATACTCAACAGGATTTCTAATCCAAAAAAGTACTATAAGATTATAAATACAACAAATATTAAAACTTTGATTTTGAAATCAAAAGAATAATTCTGAAAGTACTTTGCCACCAACTTCTGGCACATTCTAAGGTGGTAGTTAACACAGTTTTGGTTATCTTAATCTTAAAAGGGGGGTTAAAGAGAGAAAGATGAAAAGAAATTAGGAATATAATAACCAAAGAAATTATAATAACAGAGAGGAATTTAAAATGCTTCCCAACAAAAATTTCTAAAAAACTTTTCTAACCATATGATTTAGGTATCAGTGTAAAATTTGAAGAGATGAATTTCAAAGGAAGACTATTATTGGCACACCAGTAATTGATATTGGTAATTCACTAGGATATAAGCTAAAGATGTAAAGAGTACATTCTCTTTAACCTCCCAGAGGAACAAAATTAATGTCTGAATTAATGAGCACTTACTAACACACATTTTAAAAATAAGTAATATTTGCTATAACATGGAGTCCTTGACTAAACTTAAGTAAACTGGTATTTGGGTGACAGTCTCTGGCAAAAGTGATTTTTATTTGTAGGTGACAAATAATGAGCAATATTCCCTCAAGCATTCCTTCTTCATGTTTATATCAAAATAGGAAAAAAGACCTAGAAGGAAATATTAACTTGTTTTTATTAACTTGCCAAGAGAATTATAATAGTTTTGAAACACTATATTTTAACATATGTCAACACTGAAATAACTACTAAAACTAATGTCTTAGTCATAATAAGCCATTAAGAATCTCTTCACATTTTTTTCCTCAAAAGTTAGTAATAAAAGTCTCAGAATGCTGGTCAAATTTCAATGGTACTAAAATGCAAATTAAGAGGGAACTATCAATTGCCATATTTTACTCCAAAATACATTAATTTGGAAGAATATAATTACAGTTTTTTTTATAAATAGGAGAGTGACTGCATCTTCCCACTACATTTAAAATAGAATATTGTTCAATGTCAATCACACTTCATTATTATTTCCTATTAACATAGTGGAAATTTTCATTCTATGATTCTGAGTTTTTCTTTATTTCTAGAAAGACATTTAATATGTTTAATTATAAAGCAAAAACTTTAAAATATTTCAAAAAAGTGTATTGGAAACCACTTGATGAAACATTATGTAGATACTCTGATAGCTGCAAGAATATATCCATTATGTGGGAAAATGTGACAGAGGCTACTAACTGTTCTCCAACATCCGTTCTCTCCTTCTTTCTTTAATGACACAACCCCAAACTTTATGTGCATACATGGCTCTCCTACTAATAATTACACTTTCCCATCTTCCTAGGTAGAGGAAGGTATAGGCCTGCATGGGGTTTGAGGAAGGAATAGGCCAATGGGGTTTGAGTAGGACTAATGTGTCTATCTTTCAGATTGTGCTTTCAAGGCAAGTAATGTATTTCCCCACTCCCTCCAGCTAAACTGTAGATATGATGGGACTTGGAAGGGCTATCTTAGACCAGAGAGAGAAAAGCCATGGGTTACGGTTGGCAGAGCAGCAAAATAGAAGGAAGCTCAGCTTCTATACCATGGACTTCTATAGAAAACACCTGTTATAACATGAGAAAGAGAAAGAGCAACTCTGTTTGTAAGAGCAATTACTTATCAGTACCAGGATTCAAAGTTGGCTCTACAATCATTATACCTATTAATATTTTGATATCTCAAAACATTATAAATAGGAAATAAACTTACCAGTAACATCTGTACAGTTGTCATCTGAATCCGATTCTCCCGGATCAAATACATGGATCCCCTGAGCCTGTAGCCTCTGAAGTTTGCCCTCCAACTCTCGCTTGGCCCTCAATAAATCCTGAATTTCATTTTCCTTGGTCTCCCTAAAAATCTTTAAAAGATATATTTTAATTTTGAAATCCTTTTCCATAAGCACAAAGTGATATCATCAACTTTTAAGGGAAAATTCTTTCATTCATAAAATCAGTATTCATTTGGTCCTTGATCTCCCTCTTTTGTAAGGTGAATACCTCTCTGTCACTGTTTTGTAAGTGGAACCCAGTGGAATTCCAGGATGATATATCTAAGGTGTGGGGCTGCCATGTGTGCTACTAGATGTTTAGCAAATTTGTCCCCCTCCCACTTATTGCCCTCCTGAGGAGGGCATGGCTACCCACTCCGGTATTCTTAAATGGAGAATCCGATGGAGTGAGGAGCCTGGTGGGCTACAGTCCATAGGGTCACAGAGTCGACACGACTGGAGTGACTTAGCATGCACACTTATTGCCATTAATGCTCTCCCAAATAACACATCCCCAAATATTTCTAAATGTTCTCCTCTAATACAAACACTTTCCTTCCCCTCCCCCCTGACTAAAATGTTCACTTTTATACCTTTTCTTTGACATTATCTCAGGTTTGCCTGGTCCACCTCAAATACTTCAGAAGTAAAAAGTCTTTACTTTTTATAAGACTTTAGCTCTTAAACCTTTCATGACTCCTACATCATTTACTTCTATTTACTCATCACAGTATTATATGAACTTTTAAAATATATTGCTTTATTCCCTGTCACTTTGGGGATAAAGATGGATGAAATTTACCTTAAATTGCCTCTTAACTTTATCTCTGTCATGTTCAAATGTAGCTGCTCTCTCCATTGCTTGGTATTTTGCTTCTAAAGCACTTTCCTTTTCCCGAAGTATCTTCTGGTAAGTTTTTTGAAGTGCCTGGAATATTTTACCTTGTTATTTCTAACAAAAATAGCATGCCTCCCAAATTTTACATTATGTTATATGCATATTGGGCTTCCCTTCTGGCTCAGGAGGTAAAAAATCTGCCTGCAATGTGGGAAGACCTGGGTTCAGTCCCTGGGTCCGGACGATTCCCTGGAGAAGGAAATGGCAACCCATTCCAGTATTCCTGCCTGGAGAATTCCATGGACAGAGGAGCCTATCAGGCTATAGTCCATGGGGTAGTCAGACATGACTAACCAACCAACACTCTCATATACATATTACATATCTCAGAATATGAACAGTCTAGCTTTTCACCAGTTATCAAGAAACCCTGCAAATGTGTGTGAATTATTAATACTTTTTCTCTGAAATACTGCACCAGTTCTGAATCTTCACTACAACTCAGTTTTCACACCATTAAGAGAACAAAATCACAATTTATAAGGTTTAACCTGAGGGATAATTATTTCTTTGAGACTGTGCACTCCTTGGCTCCATGTCTCACTCCTCTTGCTAGCTCCAAGGCTGATACACTGCAGGTCTTCAGTAAATGTGTGACTGAATGGATAAAATAAATATAGGGTGGGTGTGTGTTTAATGCCTAGGTATATGAAAAAGGAAGAAAAAAGATGACAAGAAATCAGGATTGGTAACAGAAATAACCTGGGACTGGAACATTTGTCAACCGTTAGTACACTCTGTCCTGTTGCAATTGCATTTGGCGGGGCAGAGTTTTAAACACCTGGGAAGGGTTTGAGGAGCTGCCTCAACAGATGTCACCAAAGTCTTCTGTGTATCTGTGTGGTCCTGGCAGACCTCCTTCCCTGGCGATTAGCATTTGGTGCTGCTCTGTGTTTAGTCGCTGAGTCGTGTCCGACTCTTTGCGACCCCATGAACTATAGCCCGCCAGGCTCCTTTGTACATGGAGATTCCCAGGCCAGAATCCTGGAGTGGGTTGCCATGCCCTCCTCCAGGGGATCTTCCTGACCGAGGGATCCAATCAGGGGTTCCTGTACTGCAGGCGGATTCTTTACCAGGGCTTCTCTGATAGCTCAGCTGGTAAAGAATTCGCCTGCAGTGCAGGCGACCCCAGTTCAATTCCTGGATCAGGAAGATCCCCTGGAGAAGGGATAGGCTACCCACTCGAGTATTCCTGGGTTTTCCTTGTGGCTCAGCTGGTAAAAAATCCGCCCGCAATGAGGGAGACCTGGGTTCAATCCCTGGATTGGGAAGATCCTCTGGAAAAGGGATAAAGCTACCCACTCCAGAGAATTCCATGGACTATTAAGAGTCGGACACGACTGAGAGACTTTCACTTTCACATTTGCTTTACCAGCTGAGCTACGAGGGAAGCCCCGGGCATTTGCTGCTCCGGACTAATAGCTTCAAGGTGTCTGAATGAATGGCCCAAAGACAGAAAGAAAAAAAAAGAGGGGGGGAGGTGGGAGGGGAGCCAGTGGTTCTTAAAGAATCAGTTTAGACAGCAAAGCAGTATGTTCTCTCAAAGTAAAATGCAGAGCAGTTTCTGCTTAACTTTCAAATCTTGGTTTGGAGATGAGACAGGACGGACAAGGGATGAAGTCAGGCGTTCAGGGTCCAGTTGGCAGTGCCGCCATGCGGCTGCGGGGCGGTGGGCAGACGGCCCCGGGCCTCAGTTCCCAGGTGTCGCGGTCATCTCCGGTGAGCGCCCGGGCACAGCATTACCTGCAGCTCGGCCCGCAGCCGCTTGTTCTCCGTGTCCAGCTTGGCCTCCCGGCGGCCCATGGATAACAACTCCTGGTTCTTGCTGACCCGGAAGATCTCGTACTCTTTCTTCAGCCGCTCGTACTCAGCAGCCGCGTATTCCAGCTCGGGCACCGACGAGCCAGTAGACTTGAAGCTGGCCCCTAGCAGCCCGCCGCCGCCCGCTCCACGGGGCAGCGAACCGGGCCCGGCTCCCGCAGCCGCCACACCCGCGGCCCGGCGGAACGAGCTGCGCAGCAGGCGGGCCTTGGGCTTCACCTCCACCGGGATCTCACAGGCCTCGCCGCCGCCCGCCCCGTACGTGTCCTCGATCACCTCTCCACCCGCGGGGCTCACGAGCGACGAAGCGGTACCCATGGCGCCGGCTGGCGCTGCTAATTGCCAGCAGGGTACGAGGAGGGGGCGGGACACGACCAGATGGACGAGGCGGGGCAGCAGGAAGGGGCGGAGCGAGCATATCAAGGAGGGGCGGGCTAGTGGGCGGGCAAGAAGGACAGGGCGGGGCCAGAGGAGCAGAACGGATGGGGCGGGGCGGGACGGGACTGGGCTGGGCTACGTAGCGGAGTCCGCCAGCGGGTTGCTGGGCAAGCAATTGGCGCGGCGAGGAGAGCAGCAGGGGTGTGGCTCTGGTCCGCCACTGCACTTTGTCAGTGCCTACGGGAGGGCGCAAGTAGGTTTCTCACAGTTCCCTCTATCTGGCCAAGACTTCCCCACGGGCGCGTGCCTCACAGTGAGCTCTGGCCTGGGTCCCCTGTTGCTCCACTTCTGTTGCTGCAGTTTCTGTGCTGCGGCCTTTCCAGACGCTGCTCCCCTCTCCGAAGGCAGTTTGCATGCGTGTCTGCTCAGTCGCGTCCCACTCTTTAGGATCCCATGGACTGTAGCCTGCCAGGCTCCTCTGCCCATGGGATTATCCCTGCAAGAATACTGGAGTGGGTTTGCCTTTTCCTCCTCTAGGGGATCTTCCCGACCCAGGGATCGAACCTGAAGGCAGTTAGAAAATCAGAAATTTATTGAGCGACTGCTATATGCCTCTCATTAATGGCAACCCACTCCAGTGCTCTTGCCTGGAGAACCCCAGGGAAGGAGAAGCCTGGTGGGCTGCCGTCTATGGTGTCGCACAGAGTCGGACATGACTGAAGCGACTTAGCAGCAGCAGCAGCAGCATGCATCTCTCAGAATGCCTGCAGTTGGAATGACCAGAGAGACATAGTATCAGCCAAGACAATGTTTCTAGGTTTTACAGACTGAGACAAATAGTTTCACCTTAGACAAGATGAAAGTTCGATTTTTTTTGCAACATGGGACATTGGAGACCTGCACGTCAGAAGAATATGGCACATTTAACCCATTAAAGGAAAGGATCCACTATGAGCCATATCACAAAACATGAAGAGATGGGGAAACAGTTTTAGACTTTTAAGTCAGGAAAAGAGTGGGGTTGTCATCTTCTTGCTTATGCTGTCTTGTGCTCTTGCCCCTCTGCCAAGTTTCTAACCTCTCCAGGTTTGTAACCCTGGGTAGGAGGACAGGTAGTAGTCGCTCAGTAGTGTCCAACTCTCTGCGATTCCATGGACTGCAGCACGCCAGGCTTCCTGTCCTTCATCTCCTGGATCATGTTCAAACTCTTGTCCATTGAATCGGTGCTGCCATCCAAACATCTCATCCTCTGTCGTCCACTTCTCTTCCTGACCTTTATCATTCCCATATCACAATGTTTTCCAATAAATTGGCTCTTCCCATCAGGTGGCCAAAGTAGTGACGCTTCACTTGAGCATCAGTCCTTCCAGTGAATATTCAGGGTTGAGTTCCTTTAGAATTGACTGGTTTGATCTCCTTGCATCAGAAGAATATGGCACATTTAACCCATTAAAGGAAAGGATCCACTATGAGCCATATCACAAAACATGAAGAGATGGGGAAACAGTTTTAGACTTTTAAGTCAGGAAAAGAGTGGGGTTGTCATCTTCTTGCTTATGCTGTCTTGTGCTCTTGCCCCTCTGCCAAGTTTCTAACCTCTCCAGGTTTGTAACCCTGGGTAGGAGGACAGGTAGTAGTCGCTCAGTAGTGTCCAACTCTCTGCGATTCCATGGACTGCAGCACGCCAGGCTTCCTGTCCTTCATCTCCTGGATCATGTTCAAACTCTTGTCCATTGAATCGGTGCTGCCATCCAAACATCTCATCCTCTGTCGTCCACTTCTCTTCCTGACCTTTATCATTCCCATATCACAATGTTTTCCAATAAATTGGCTCTTCCCATCAGGTGGCCAAAGTAGTGACGCTTCACTTGAGCATCAGTCCTTCCAGTGAATATTCAGGGTTGAGTTCCTTTAGAATTGACTGGTTTGATCTCCTTGCTGTTGGGGGTACTCGCATGAGTCTACTCCAGCACCACAACATGGAAGCATCAACTCTTTGATCTTCAGCCTTCTTTATGGTTCAAATCTTACATGACCACTGGAAAAACCATAACTTTGACTATAAGGACCTTTACTGGCAAAGTGATGTCTCTCCTTTTTAATATGCTATCTACATTTGTTATAGCTTTTATTCCAAGGAGCAAGTGTCTTTTACTTTCATGGCTGCAGTCACCAGTGCAGTCTGCATTGATTTTGGAGCCCAAGTAAATAAATATGTCACTGTTTCCATTTTTCCCCCCATCTCTTTGGTGTGAAGTGATGGGACCAGATGCCATGATTTTAATTTTTTGAATGTTGAGTCTTAAGCCAGCTTTTTCTCTGTTTTTTTCACCTTCATCAAGAGGCTCTTTAGTTCCTCTTCACTTTCTTCCATTAAGGTGGTGTCATCTGCATATCTGAGATTATTGGTATTTCTCCCAGAAATCTTGATTCCAGCTTGTGCATCATTCAGCCTGGCATTTCACATGATGTACTCTGCATATAAGTTAAATAAGCAGGGTGACAACAGACAGCCTTGACATACTCCTTTCCCGATTTGGAACCGGTCCATTGTTCCATGTCTGGTTCTGACTGCTGCTTATTGACCTGCATACAGGTTTCTCAGAAGGCAGGTAAGGTGGTCTGGTATTCCCATCTCTTGAATTTTCCATCGTTCATTGTGATCTGTGTAGTCAAAGGCGTTAGCGCAGTCAATGAAGCAGAAGTAGATGTTTGTTTGTTTGTTTGTTTGTTTTCTGGAATTCTTTTGCTTTTTCTATAATTCAGCAGATGTTGGCGATTTTTCCTCTGGTTCCTCCGCCTTTTCTAAATCCAGCTTGTACATCTGGAGGTTCTCAGTTCACAAAATGTTGAAGCTTAGCTTGAAGGATTTTGAGCCTTACCTTGCTAGCATGTGACATGAATGAGATTGTGTGGTAGTTTGAACATTCTTTGACATTGCTCTTCTTTGGGATTGGAACAAAAATTGACCTTTACTGCTCTTGTGGCCACTGCTGAGTTTTCTAAATTTGCTGACATATTGAGTGTAGCACTTTGACAGCACCGTCTTTTAGAATTTGAAATAGCTCAGCTGGAATTCCGTCGTCTTCACTAACTTTGTTCACAGTAATGCTTGCTAAGACCCAGTTGACTTCACACTCCTGGATGTCTGGCTCTAGGTGAATGGCCACGACGTCATGGTTATCTGGGTCATTTTTTGTACAGTTCTGTATAGTCTTGCCACCTCTTCTGCATCTGTTAGGTCAGTACTGTTTCTGTCCTTTATTGTGCCCATTTTTTCTTGAAATGTTCCCTTGGGTATCTCTAATTTTCTTGAAAAGATCTCTAGACTTTCTCATTCTATTGTTTTCCTCTATTTCTTTGCATTGTTTTCTTAAGAAGCCTTTCTTTTCTCTCCTTGTTTCTCTTTGGTACTCTGCATTCAGATAGGTATAATCTTTCCTTTACTCCTCTGCTTTTCACATCTCTTCTTTTCTCAGCTATTTGTAAGGCCTCCTCAGACAACCATTTTGCCTTTTTGCATTTTTCCCCCCTTGGGAATGTTTTTTTTTCACCACCTCCTGTACAGTGGTATGGACATCCGTCCATAGTTCTTCAGTCACTCTGAAGGGACTAGATCCTAGTCCCTTGAATCTATCCATCACCTCCACTGTATAATCATAAATAATTTGGTTTAGATTATACCTGATTGGCCTAGTGGTTTTCCATAATTTCTTAAATTTGAGTGTGAATTTTGCAATAAGGAGACTGCTGCAGCTCCAGGTCTTGTTTTTGCTAACTGTATAGAACTTTTCTCTCTTCAGCTGCAAAGCATATAATCAATCTGATTTCGGTATTGACCATCTGGTGATGTCCATGTGGGGAGTCATCTCTTCTGCTGTTGGAAGAGGGTGTTTGCTATGACCAGTGTGTTCTCTCGGCAAAACTCTGTTAGCCTTTGCCCTGGCTCATTTTGTACTCCAAGGCAAAACTTGCTTATTACAGATATCTCTTGACTTTCTACTTTTACATTCCAATCTCCTGTGATGAAAAGGACATCTTTTTTTAGAACAGGATTGCTCAAATTAATCTTCTTTGGTATTAGTAATTGAGGCATAGACTTGAATTACTGTGATATTGAATGATTTGCCTTGGAAATGAGCCTGAAATCAATCTGCCATTTTTGAGATTGCACCTAAGTTCTGCATTTCAGATTCTTTCTTTGACTATGAGGGCTACTCCATTTCTCTAAGGGATTAGATATCATGGTCATATGAGTTAAATTTGCTCCTTCTCATCCATTTAGCTCAGTGAATCATAAAATGTTGATTTCACTCTTGCTTTTGCTCCTGTTTGACCACTTCCAATTTACCTTGATTCATGGACTTCACATTCCATGTTCCTATGCAATATTGTTCTTTATGGAATGGGACTTTACTTCACCACAAGACACATCTACAACTGGGCATTGCTTCTGCTTTGGCTCAGCCTCTACATTTCTCCTGGAGCTATTTTTCTGCTCTTCTCCAGTAGCATATTGTACACCTATTGACCTGGGGGCTTCATCTTTCAGTGTTATCCTCATCCATCAGAGGACAGAATGAAAACCACAGTCACAGAAAACTAACCAAAATGATCATGTGGATCACAGCGTTGTATAACTCAATGAAACTATGAGCCACGCTGTGTAGTCTCACCCAAGACAGACGGGTCATGGTGGAGAGTTCTGATAAAATGTAATCCACTGGAGAAGCGAATGGCAAACCACTTCAGCATTCTTACCTTTAGAATCCCATTAACAGTATAAAAGGCAAAAAAATATATAACAGTGCTAGATGAACCCCTAAGTCAGTAGGTGTCCAATATGCTTCTGGAGAAGAGTGGAGAAAAAGAAAGAAGGAAAAGAGGCTAAATTGATTAGCAGGAGAAGCTGAGCTTTGCTACAGTCTCAAAGAGGCCTTAGCCAGTCTACAGGAAGTTTTGAAGCTGGCCCTGCAGAATTTTTCTAATTTTCCTAAACTGGGACTTTATATCCCTGTACCATCTAGTTATCATCTTTCTTCAGCCAAAACAACCCCCAGGAGACTGATGGTGGAGGAATGTCTGCTGGCATCACTCCCAGTGGTTGGAGAAACAAGTCTTTCAGGCATCACATCTACCACAACAGAAGACACACTCTTCGCCTCCAAGAACTCTAGAAATGCAGGCCAGTTCTCACTTCTTCCATCAAAGTAGCTAGTCATCTTTTCTTTGACCCTTTAGATATTCTTCAGGTGGGAGTACAGACACCAGACCCTTATGTTCTTCAAACTCCAAGAGACACATGTTAACTTCTTCAAATAATCTCCTGAGATAAGGAATGTGCATCAGCTGGAGACTTCCACTATTATGCTTGAATAATAAAGTAAAAGGCCATCACTCATTTCCTCCAAACCAATAACAAACTTCCCATAGCTTGTGGAGTAAATTCCGATTCTGCAGCCTTGGAACAGTGCCCTGGAGCAATGGCTCTCCTCTCCTCACCTCCAATTTGTCTTGTAACATTCCTCTAACCATGTGCCTCCACAATAGCAGGGCTGATTTTCTTCTGGTCCTTATACCAACATAATTTCTATTTCTTTTCAGTACTCTGCCAACCCTTATTTCTTTCAAAGTCTGACTTCTTTGCCTAAGAAACTTTTACTGGACAATCATACCTTTCAAGAGTTTATCTTATCAATAGTTTCAATTCAATAATATTCATCTTGTGCAAAGATCTGTACTTAACTTTTTCTGACCTTGTTCTCCATTAATTGTGTCTCCATTCTATCTATCTTGGTTTTTGGTAGTTGTTACTGTTTTGAGGCCATTTATTGCTTAGATTCATCACCAGCAACCTTACTGGACACTTGCTGAGAATATAATGTAGCACAAATGACTGATGACCCAAAGAAATGTCAAATGTGGCTGCTGCTGCTGCTGCGGCTAAGTCGCTTCAGTCGTGTCTGACTCTGTGCAACCCCATAGATGGCAGCCCACCAGGCTCCCCCGTCCCTGGGATTCTCCAGGTAAGAACACTGGAGTGGGTTACCATTTCCTTCTCCAATGCATGAAAGTGAAAAGTGAAAGTCAAGTCGCTCAGTCGTGTCTGACTCTTCGTGATCCCATGGACTACAGCCTACCAGGCTCCTCCATCCATGGGATTTTCCAGGCAAGAGTATTGGAGTGGGGTGCCATTGCCTTCTCCCAAATGTGGCTGGCGTTCTCCAAAAGCACAGGAGTTGTCACTGCCTTCTCTAATAACCTTTACATAGTTTTACCTCCAAAACAAATCCAGGTTTGCTGAGACTTCTTTCTATATAGTGATTACTGGCTACCTTCTCATCAAGGACAATATCCTCATCAAGGACAATACATTTCTCATCAAGGACAATATACATCAGCACAGACACTGACCTTGGATACCTGTTGGTTAATGCCTAAGTGACCTAACTGAGTGAGTGGGCCCAGAGGTGATCAGTTAAAAGGTGTTAGCAGATTCTCAGTGTGGTTGGTTTCCAACATTTTTTAATCCTAAACTTACCATAGCATCTGTTCCAATTTTCAACCTCAATTTTTTTTCCCTTCGTTATATTGAATTTATGCCACAAACCTCAGTCTGCATTTTGAAAGGATAATTTTGAATACAGAATGATGGTAAGGATTAAGGAAGCTTATGGCCAATTAAAGATGGCAAAAAAATGTTAAATACTCTATCCATTGTGAAGTGAGGTTTATGATGAAGACAGGCTACATAATTTGTGGGTGGCAGTTCAAAATGAAAATCTAGTGACCTTCATTCAAAAATTATAAAGAATTTTAAGATAGCAATAAGTGAAGAATGGAGTCCTTTTGAGTTCATGTCCCTATGCAATTACCCTTGAGTTTTTCCAGAGGGCTGTATGCCCATTACTCTGTTTATTACTCTCCTTGAATCTGGTTGGGCTCTGTAACTGCTTTGACCAATAGACTAAAATAGAAATGACTGTGCCAGTTTCTGAGTCCATACCTTGAGAGAATGGCAGCTTCCACTTCCTGTGTCCTGAAACACTCTTGAAAATTTGAGCTGCCGTGTAAGGAGATCTATTACCTCAGCCAAAACTATCAGACTGGTGAGCTTGTGTGTAGGCCTTCCAGGAAACAGTTGCCCAGCCTTCCAGCCAAGGCATGTGAAGTGAAGCCATCTGGGACTCTTCAGGTTAACCAATTTGCTAGTTGGATACTACTAAGTGACTTGGGTTGGCACCACAAGGAGAGTAGAAAAATCACCCAGTCAACCTCTGCCCAAGTCCTGATCTACAAAATCATGAAATATATATAATTGTTGGTTTAAGTCAATGAATTTGAGGATAATTTCTTCTTATACCTAGAGCAAGGGAAAAATTTCCCCACATTTGGTTAAGGTAGCTTGTAAAATTAATAAATAATACTGCCATCTTTTAAACAATGTGATTTGTAGAGAAAATATCAGTTGTGTAGGTTAGTATAGGTTTGGTCCCCGAACTATGAATCTCAAAATCACTTGGGATGTTTATTAAGAATTGAGATCCACTGAGGTTTTATTTCTGAGACTGGAGCTTGCAAATCTGCATGTTTAGTTATATCCCAAGTGACACATATTTTAAGATCTCATTGGAAAAGACTTTGATGCTGGGAGGGGTAAGGGGCAGGAGGAGAAGGAGATGACTGAGGATGAGATGGCTGGATGGCATCACTGACTCAATCGACGTGAATCTGAGTGAACTCTGGGAGTTGGTGATGGACAGGGAGGTCTGGCGTGCTGCGATTCATGGGTCGCAAAGAGTTGGACACGACTGAGCGACTGAACTGAACTGAACCACTGAGTTTGCATAAAAATTGTGTCTAGTCCCTAACAATGATCTAATTCATTCCTACACAGAGTGTGGTCCAGCAGCAACATCACCTTAAAGCAGCATCCCAAACTTTTTGGCACCAGGGACTAATTTCAGGGAAGACAATTTTTCCATGGACTGGGGGTGGGGAGGATGGTTTTGGGGTGATTCAAGTGAATGACATTTATTGTGTACTATATTTCTAATCTAATCCTGGCATTGATCTGACAGGAGGTACCAGTCTGCAGCCGGAGGCTGTGAACCCCGTGCTTTAAAGCTTATTAGGAATCATTCTAATGATTTCGAGAGGAGCTACTCCACATTCAAGGTCAGGAGGGGTGGCGGTGAGGAGATACCCCTCGTCCCAGATAAGGAGCAGTGGCTGTGCTTTGCTGGAGCAGCCGTGAAGAGATATCCCATGTCCAAGGTAAGAGAAACTCAAGTAAGATGGTAGGTGTGCGAGAGGGCATCAGAGGGCAGACACACTGAAACCATAACAGAAAACTAGTCAATCTAATCACATGGACCACAGCCTTGTCTAACTCAATGAAACTAAGCCATAATCATACGGACTACAGCCTTGTCTAACTCAATGAAACTAAGCCATGCCATGTGGGGCCACCTGAGATGGGCGGGGCATAATAGAGAGGTCTGACAGAATGTGGTCCACTGGAGAAGGGAATGGCAAACCACTTCAGTATTCTTGCCTTGAGAACCCCATGAACAGAATAAAAAGGCAAAATGATAGGATACTGAGGAACTCCCCAAGTCAGTAGGTGCCCAATAAGCTACTGGAGATAAGTGGAGAAATAACTCCAGAAAGAATGAAGGGATGGAGCCAAAGCAAAAACAATACCCAGTTATGGATGTGACTGGTGATGGAAGCAAGGTCCAATGCTATAAAGAGCAATATTGCATAGGAACCTGGACTGTCAGGTCCATGAATCAAGGCAAATTGGAAGTGGTCAAACAGGAGATGGCAAGAATGAACGTCAACATTCTAGGAATCAGCGAACTAAAATGGACTGGAATGGGTGAATTTAACTCAGATGACCATTACGTCTACTACTGCGGGCAGGAATCCCTCAGAAGAAATGGAATAGCCATCATGGTCAACAAAAGAGTCCAAAATACAGTACTTGAATGCAATCTCAAAAATGACAGAATGATCTCTGTTCATTTCTGAGGCAAACCATTCAATATTACAGTAATTTAAGTCTATGCCCCAACCAGTAATGCAGAAGAAGCTGAAGTTGAACAGTTCTATGAAGACCTACAAGACCTTGTAGAACTAACACACCAAAAAGATGTCCTTTTCATTATAGGGGACTGGAATGCTAAAGTAGGAAGTCAAGAAACACCTGGAGTAACAGGCAAATTTGGCCTTGGAATGCGGAATGAAGCAGGGCAAAGACTAATAGAGTTTTGCCAAGAAAATGCACTGGTCATAGCAAACACCCTCTTCCAGCAACACAAGAGAAGACTCTACACATGGACATCACCAGATGGTCAACACCGAAATCAGATTGATTATATTCTTTGCAGCCAAAGATGGAGAAGCTCTATACAGTCAACAAAAACAAGACCAGGAGCTGACTGTGGCTCAGATCATGAACTCCTTATTTCCAAATTCAGACTTAAATTGAAGAAAGTAGGGAAAACCGCTAGACCATTCAGGTATGACCTAAATCAAATCCCTTATGATTATACAGTGGAAGTGAGAAATAGATTTAAGGGCCTAGATCTGATAGACAGAGTTCCTGATGAACTATGGAATGAGGTTCGTGACATTGTACAGGAGACAGGGATCAAGACCATCCCCATGGAAAAGAAATGCAAAAAAGCAAAATGGCTGTCTGGAGAAGCCTTACAAATAGCACTGAAAAGAAGAGAGGCGAAAAGCAAAGGAGAAAAGAAAAGATATAAGCATCTGAATGCAGAGTTCCAAAGAATAGCAAGAAGAGATAAGAAAGCCTTCTTCAGCAATCAATGCAAAGAGATAGAGGAAAACAACAGAATGGGAAAGACTAGAGATCTCTTCAAGAGAATTGGAGATACCAAGGGAACATTTCATGCAAAGATGGGCTCGATAAAGGATAGAAATGGTATGGACCTAACAGAAGCAGAAGATATTAAGAAGAGGTGGCAAGAATACACAGAAGAACTGTACAGAAAAGATCTTCACGACCCAGATAATCATGAGGATGTGATCACTAATCTAGAGCCAGACATCTTGGAATGTGAAGTCAAGTGGGCCTTAGAAAGCATCACTAAGAACAAAGCTAGTGGAGGTGATGGAATTCCAGTTGAGCTGTTTCAAATCCTGAAAGATGATGCTGTGAAAGTGCTGCACTCAATATGCCAGCAAATTTGGAAAACTCAGCAGTGGCCACAGGACTGGAAAAGGTCAGTTTTCATTCCAATTCCAAAGAAAGGCAATGCCAAAGAATGCTCAAACTACCGCACAATTGCACTCATCTCACACGCTAGTAAAGTAATGCTCAAAATTCTCCAAGCCAGGCTTCAGCAATATGTGAACCGTGAACTCCCTGATGTTCAAGCTGGTTTTAGAACAGGCAGAGGAACCAGAGATCAAATTGCCAACATCCGCTGGATCATGGAAAAAGCAAGAGAGTTCCAGAAAAACATCTATTTCTGCTTTATTGACTATGCCAAAGCCTTTGACTGTGTGGATCACAATAAACTGTGGAAAATTCTGAAAGAGATGGGAATACCAGACCACCTGACCTGCCTCTTGAGAAATCTGTATGCAGGTCAGGAAGCAACAGTTAGAACTGGACATGGAACAACAGACTGGTTCCAAATAGGAAAAGGAGTACGTCAAGGCTGTATATTGTCACCCTGCTTATTTAACTTATATGCAGAGTACATCATGAGAAATGCTGGGCTGGAAGAAGCACAAGCTGGAATCAAGATTGCCAGGAGAAAGATCAGTAACCTCAGATATGCAGATGACACCACCCTTATGGCAGAAAGTGAAGACGAACTATAAAGCCTCTTGATGAAAGTGAAAGAGGAGAGTGAAAAAGTTGGCTTAAAGGTCAACATTCAGAAAATGAAGATCATGGCATCTTGTCCCATCATTTCATGGGAAATAGAAGGGGAAGCAGTGGAAACAGTGTCAGGCTTTATTATTTTGGGCTCCAAAATCACTGCAGATGGTGATTGCAGCCATGAAATTAAAAGACACTTACTCCTTGCAAGGGAAGTTATGACCAACCTAGATAGCATATTCAAAAGCAGAGACATTACTTTGCCAACAAAGGTCCGTCTTGTCATGGCTATGTTTTCCCCAGTGGTCTTGTATGGATGTGAGAGTTGGACTGTGAAGAAAGCTGAGTGCCAAAGAATTGATGCTTTTGAACTATGGTGTTGGAGAAGACTCTTGTGAGTCCCTTGGACTTCAAGGAGAGCCAATCAGTCCATTCTGAAGGAGATCAGTCCTGGGTGTTCTTTGGAAGGAATGATGTTAAAGCTGAAACTCCAGTACTTTGGCCACCTCATGCGAAGAGCTGACTCACTGGAAAAGACTCTGATGCTGGGAGGGATTGGGGGCAGGAGGAGAAGGGGACGACAGAGTATGAGATGGCTGGATGGCATCACCGACTCGATGGACGTTAGTTTGAGTGAACTCCAGGAGTTGATGATGGACAGGGAGGCCTGATATGCTCCAATTCATGGGGTTGCAAAGAGTCGGACACGACTGAGAGACTGAACTGAGGAATCATTCTCAGGTTTCATCACAGACCCACTGAATCAATGTGCACATCTGAAAGATCCCCAGGTGATTTGAATATACGTTAAAATTTGAGAAGCTGCTGTAGAAGAGTAATTCTTAACCTTAGTTGCACAGAAAATCACTTGCAGAACTTAAAAAGAAAAAAAGCACTGCTGCCTGTTAGGTCATAATATGTGGTTCATGGAGGGTAATGGAGGGGTCAAGGGCCAGGGAGGATTTGGCTGTCATGTTTTAAAAGCTTCTTGGAGGATTTTAGTCAATAGTCAAAGGGGAAACTTAATGGTTTTATCCTCTGCTAACTCATTATTGCCAACATGTGTGCAGTCCCCCTTGGAAACCACTTTGGCATGTTTGTATGCATCCAGATTCCTGTTTAAGCTCCCCTTCCTTTCATCACTTAGTGAGTGCACATGCAATTTTGACCATATTGATAGCATTGTTCTTCAGTTGTGGTGATGACATAGCATCACAAATGGCCAAAATGTCCCCAAGAAAATATACCACCTTGGGATAAATGACTGTCTAATTGTACATACAGAGAGTTAATAGTCTTTGAAGAGAAAAGAATTTCACAAAGGGAAGATATTCTAATTCTTATTAAAATTGCCAGCCTTCTCCAAGACCATTTAGTTCTACTCAGTTCTGCCATGTGAACTGATTCCTAAAGTCCTTGTTACCAAATCTAGAGACTGATTTCAGGAATTGATTAACAATGGGGAACACCTAATCTGATTAAACATCTGTGATTTAACATTTCTACCATCAGGGGGCAGTGTAACTCAGGAAAAAATTTGGCTTGTTACTGGTGTATATTAAAAAGAATCATTTTTCTCATGTGAAGATAAAGATTGCAAAGAATTCAGTCCAGGTATTATTGTTTTCAATAGTGATAAACTACATTGTCTTACTTAGTTTCCACCACAAGTAATAACATAACTTCTGGAAATTAGTCATGAAATAGACAAGAGGCAAGGGTCTGTGAACTTTTTCTACACAGGACCAAATAACAAATACTTTACATTTTATGGGCTATATGGTTTCTATCTCAGCCTTGCCATTACAGCATAAAAACATCCATACACAATACATAAATGAATGGGCATGTCCACATTCTAATTAAACTTTGTTTACAAAAACAGATGGCAGGGTTAACTTGGCTTGAGGCCTATAGTTTGCTGACGCCTGAATTAGAGGGGTAGTTTTCAAACCTGGATAACTTTCACTAGTACCTGGGGAGCTTGTTAAAAATTTAGAGACCTGGAATGTACAACAGATCCACCGAATCAGAGTATTTGAGAATGGGGCATAAAATTTAAAGTATCTGAATTTTTTTTTTTTGTCCCTGCATGATTCTGAAGCAAGTCCTAATTTAGCAACCATTAGGCCCAAATAGGAGCTTTCCTGGTGGCTCAGATGGTAAAGAATCTGCCTGCAATGCAGGAGACCCGGGTTCAGTCCCTGGGTTGGGAATATCCTCTGGAGAAGGGAATGGCTACCCCTCCAATATTCTTGCCTGGAGAGTTTCATGGACCGAGGAGCCTGGTGGGCTACAGGGTTGCTAATAGTTGGATATAACTGACAGACTAACACACACACACACACACAGGCCAAAATAAAATTCTACTTTTAGGGAACTATAAGGTCCTCCTTGGCATATTGTAATTATTTTCTATATACATGGTATAAAAGATATATATGTAGAGCTTAAGGTTAAAATTATCTCTGTGGGCACTTTCAAAGCATATCAGTGAAGGTCTCATTCCCATATAAATGTTTGTTTTAAGCGATTGGTTTGAGGGCTTTTTGTACTGTAGCACATCCCAGCCTGTCCTGATTGATAGAGGACCATACTGAATTAATTTGAACAGGGAAGGGGAAGAGATTGAAGAAATGGAAAAAGGGAAGGAAGAATGTAGACAGATGATGGAATGTGCAGTGCTTTCCTGCTGCTGCTAAGTTGCTGCTAAGTCGCTTCAGTCGTGTCTGACTCTGCGACCCCATAGATGGCAGCCCACAAGGCTCCTCTGTCCCTGGGATTCTCCAGGCAAGAATACTGGAGTGGGTTGCCATTTCCTTCTCCAATGTATGAAAGTGAAAATTGAGAGTGAAGTCGCTCAGTCGTGCCCGACCCCATGGACCCCCACCCTTTCTTCCCCGCTAATTCTCACTTCTGATAGAAAGTTGGTTACAACATTGTAAGTAATGTTCTTCCTTTCTTCCCACCAAGAAGGGAAATCCTAACCTAACCACAGATTCCAGCACCCCTGTCCCCCACTCAGTAACCACCCAGAAAAAGTCCTCCCCTTCCCTTCACAAGCACTGGGCTCTCTGTCTGGAGAGCTATGCCTATTGGACAAGCACACCTGATTAAATGGAGCAGTGCCTTGGTGGCTCAGATGGTAAAGCGTCTGTCTACAATGCAGGAGACCTGGGTTCGAGCCCTGGGTTGGGAAGATCCCCTGGAGAAGGAAATGGCAATCCACTCCAGTACTATTGCCTGGAAAAATCCCATGGACAGAGGAGCCTTGTAGGCTACAGTCTATGGGGCCGCAAAAAGTCGGACACGACTGAGCGACTTCACTTTGACTTTGCTTTCCTAGATGTCCCACATCTTCGATAAACTTCCGCTTTCACAAAAAACTTAACTGTGACTGGATTACTTTATTTCATTATTATTTTGAGGTGGGGGCAGAAATTGGTGAAGTGGAGGGTTTTAATGCTTAAGTGAATACAAGAGTGAAACAAAGGCAGGGGAGAACAAGACGGTGGAGGAGTAGGTGGACGTGGAGTACATCTCTCTTTATGGATACGTCAGGAATACACCTTCAGACACAGAGGCGAATGCAGAATACCGGCTAAGAGTGGACAGGAATACCTGACCAGTGGAAAAGAATATATAGACCCTCGCGAAACTCAGTAGGACAAAGGAACTAGGGGGAAAGCAGGAGTGTTAGTAGGACTGGACCTGCCAGAGGTGGGTGGGGGAACTGAAGCAGGGGTCCGATTCCCACATCGGGGCAATTGTCTGAGTCAGAACAGAAACATTTAAGGCTCACAGTGAAACCACTGATCTGTGGCAGCCTAAGTGGAGTGAGAATCAGACAGTCCTTGCACAGCCACACATACTCTAGACAGGGACGCAGGTCCGCTGGAAGGCACAGCCACTGGGAGTTGGAGTTTAGGGATTGTGGGGCAATCCCTGGGCGAGAGCTTCTGATGACTGCGGAGAGACAGATCGAGGGGATGTGAGGGAGGAGACTGTGGTGGGAAATACCTGTGGAGGAAAGCTGGGAAGCCATGGAAGCAAGGCAATACTGCTGAGTCATGCACAGGGAGTGAAGCCACTACTGTAGCCTCTCTCCCCGCAAACGCCAGCATTGGCAGCTGAGCAATATAGAGAGGCTGGCCCATCAAACGCCTGATGCACTGAACTACAGAGTAGGACCCCAGCAAGGGTGCCCCTTTAAGTGCCTGACTCACTGATCTACAGAGTAGGACACCAGCAAGGGGTACCCTTTATAGGCCTGACACGCAGAACAACAGAGAAGGACCCCGGGCAAGGGAGCCCACTAAGTGTTTGAATGGGCCAAGCTATGGAGAAAGACTGGCCAAAGAGGCCTTCTGTTTGCCAGCTACAGAAGCTGGAAAAAAGACTCTGATAGAGCCATAACTCCTGTGGTGGAGGCAGTCCATGTCCCTGCACATCTGGCGCCACCAAGGTCACTTCAAGCCAAGCAGCTGCGCTACCTTCATGCTCAACACTCACTGGGGCAGAGCTGCCACAGGCAAAAAAAAAAAAAAGGCTTGCATCTAGGTGCGCAGGGTCGCTTCGGTAGTGTCCGACCCTTTGCAACCCTGTAGACTGTGGCCTTCCAGGCTTCTCTGTCAGGGAGGGATAGGTTATCTCCAGGCAAGGATATTGGAGGGTATTGGCCAATATTGGTTGCCATACCTTTCTAGAGCACTATATTTCCTGCTGCCCTAGCCGCCAACTCCCCTGAGTACCTAGGGCTGCCAGAACCCCTGTGACCCAGGCAACTGCACCACCTCCACAACTGGCCCTCACAGGGGCAAACCCAAGTCCTCCAGGGCAGCCTCAAAGAGCAAAACCCAGTGGACAGCCCACATGCAGAGGTGGAAATAAAACCACAATAGAAACCCAGAGGCAGGGTGGCTAAGGAAGAAGACCCAAAACCTTCCCACCAGCTGTACAAGCTGCAAATTAAATCCACACGATCATCTAGGCAGATTCACTGTCTATGGAATATATAAAAGGGCATTGAGAGCTCCCACAAAAGAAAACGCACTAGTTCTGATAGTTGTGGATCTTGGAGGCAAGAACAAGAGGAGTAGGACCAGATTAGATTCTGATTCTTTTGGATTCTGCTCCCCCGCCACCCCTGCCCCATTGTAGCTGTCGATTTTATTGGCAATGTGAAATCTAATTAAACTTTTGAGCTTTTCCTTTTCTTTTTTTTTCCCAGTCACATTTTTTATTGTTGTTATAAATCCCTGTTTCTACGTTGGGCTTTTGCACCTCTGGGGCATTTTCCTTTTTTTTTTTTTCCTTTCTCTTGTTTTAATTTTTTAAACCTATTATCATTTTTTCTACATTTACTCCTTTGTTTGTTTTTCCTACTGTTCTTTTCACCTTGCAGTTAATCTTTAATGTATATAAATCTTCTTTATCTACCTCTATTTAACTTTGCACATCTATTCTTTCTTTTCTTTCTTTCCTTTCCTCTCAAACATATTTGTTAACTTTATTTTCATTGCTTTATTCCTCAATTGGCACCTTGCATTAGTTTTGTTTTCCTGTTTTTGCTTTAGTTTTGTACTGATAGACATAATTTTTGTTTTCTTTTGTTCGCTAGGTTGATCTACTGTACTTTATTTCTGTTGGACTGTTTTTATTTTGCTTATGAGTGTGTATGTATATGTGTATATTAAATCACACTTTTTACAGTTGTTATAAACCTCTGCCTCTACATTGGGCTTTTAAAGTTCTGGGGCATTTTCCTTTTTTCTTTCTTCTTCCTTTTTTTTCTTCTTTCTTTCTCTTTTTTATAATTTTAACTTTTAATTTTTAAAATCTATTATATTTTTTTCTACATTTATTCCTTTGTTTGCCTTTCCTGATGTTCTTTTCCCCTTGCAGTTAATCTTTAATGTATATAAATCTTCATTTACCTTGATTTAACTTTGCATATATATTCTTTCTTTCTTTTCTTGCTTTCCTTTCCTCTCAACATATTTGTTAGTTTTGTTTTCATTGCTTTATTTCCCCATCTGGCACCTTGGCTGTAGTTTTGTTTTCCACTTTGTGCTTTAGTTAGTTTTGTTCTTAACTGGGAAATATAACTTTTTATTTCTTTTGTTCCCCAGGTCAATCTATTGTGCTTTAGTTTTGTTAGAATGTTTTGACTTTGCTCATGGGTGTATATGTATATATGTATATGTGTATATTCCATTATTTTAATTATTATTTACCTGATTTTGTAACTGCCATTTGTCTGGGGTTCATCTTTGATTTCTTGTTTTTGGATATTTGTTTTAATCTCACTTAATGCCATAGCAAACCACGTGTGGAATCTTTTTCATGACCAGAGATCAAGCCCTGAGCCTTTGGAGTGGGAGCACTGACGTCAAGACCCTAGACTACCAGAGAACTAACCCTAGGGTGTATCAAGTAGTGAGAACTCATACAAAGGAAACCACTTGAATACAAGACCCAGCATCACCCAACCACCAGTAGCATCCTGTGCAGCCTCATCTAAACAACAAACAAAGAAAAATACAAACCTAATCATTAGCAGAAAGGATTACCACCTCACTTAGCCTTACCCATCAAAGGAAAAACAAACAAACAAAAAACATGGCACAAATCTCACCCTATATGAAGCTTACACAAACCACTGCACCAACCATAGTGGGGCAGAAACCAAAAGGAAGAAAGAATTCAACCCTGAAGTCTGGGGAAAGGAGACCTCAAACACAGTAAGTTTAAATAAAAATAATGAAAAGGCAGAGAAATAATACACAAATGAAGGAACAAACTAGAAACACAGAAGTCCAAATAAGTGAAGAAGAAATAGGCAAACCACCTGAAAAAGAATTCAGAATTATGATAGTAAAGATGATAAAAAAAAAAAAAGAAAACCTTGAAAACAGAGTGGAGAAAATGCAAGAATCAATTAACAAAGAACTAGAAGATTTAGGAATTCCCTGGTGGCTCAGACGGTAAAGCGTCTGTCTATAATGCAGAAGACCCAGGTTCAAGCCCTGAGTTGGAAGATACCCTGGAGAAGGAAATGGCAATCCACTCCAGTACTATTGCCTAGAAAATTCCGTGGACAGAGGAACCTGGTAGGCTCCAGTCTATGGGGTTGCAAAGAGTCGAACATGACTGAGTGACTTCACTTCACTAGAAGATTTAAAGAATAAACATACAGAGACAAACAACACAATTACTGAAATTAAAAATACTCTAGGAGGAATCAATAGCAGAATATATGAAGCAGAAAAAGGAATCAGTGAGCTGGAAAACAAAATGGTGACAATAAATTCTGAAAATCAGAATAAAGTAAAAAGAATGAAAAGAACTGAGAAAAGTCTCAGAGACCTTAGGGACAATATAAAACACACCAACATTTGAATTATAGGGGTCCTAGAAGAAGCAACCATAGGTTGCCATCTAGGTCTGCCATTGCCCGGAGCCAGCGTGAGGAACTCCGCCCATGGCAAAGGTCATGAGGAAGGAGGCTTAGCATAACGCAAAGGCGGGATTGAGCCTCAAGAAACCCCCTGTTCCTGAGCATCTACCCCCAAAACTAGAGTCTGCCTACTTTACTGTTTTATGCTTTCACCTACACCTCTGACTTTATGGGGGGCTGCCCCCCACCACCTCTCTCAGAGAAGGAGTTACCTTGCAGCTCCAGTCAATAAAAATTCCTGGGCATGACAAGAGTGTTTCAACTTACAAATTCCTCTGAAGATTCTCTAGCCTGCTTGAGCAGGTTCGTCCAGCCACATGTGATTGTTTACAGCCTCCCAACCGTGAGAGGCACAAGATGCTGTAAACTTTCTAAATACAGATTCTTTTGAGAAGTTAGAAAATTATTAGTATAATATAGTGGGTTGATTAGGAATTATATTGGTGAAGGGTTTTTCATTTGTTGAGCCAATATTTGCTGCTAAATCTCCATATTCCCTGCCCTTATAATGAATATAACTAGCATATAGGAGAAATAAGTATTAACCTTTAAGATTAATCATGTTAACCTTTGGTTAAATAAATTCCTTTCTTGATTGTAACTCACTACACCCTCACCCTATAGGAATGCAACTTTATTTGGAGGGTGGTGCCTGGTTTAAGAAAAAACACCCTTGGAAAAAATAAGTTTTTTGGTTATCAGAAAGAAAGGAACGTAATGAGTCTTTCAGCCCATATACATGATATGTCTCTCCATTTATCTGGAGCTTAATTTTTTTTTCATGTATCATATAGTTTTCCAGCATATAAATTCTATATAGGCTTTGTTAGACTAACAGTTAAGTATTTCATTTTTTGAGCAATTGTAATTTCCAGTTGTGATGTCCATACAGTCATTTGCTTATATATAGAAACAGAATGATTTTGTGTGTTTAACTTGAAGGCAACTTTGATTAGCTCATTTATTAGTTATAGGAGTTTTTGTAGATTCCTTGGGATTTTCTGCCTAAAGCAAATAGTTTTTCTGCATCAACTCATTTAATTATATGACTTTTCCTCTTTAATCTGTTAATATGGTGGGTCACATTAACCTATTCCTGAGTAGTGAAACTAGCTTTGTATTTGAAATAAACTCCACTTAGTCATGAAGTTTAATTCTTTTTATTGATTGCTTAATTCCATTTACTAATATTTGTTAAAATGTTTGCATTTATATTAATGTTATATCTTCTGGAGTTTTCTTTTTGGGGATTGTCTCTGTTTAGTTTTAGGTTCAGAGCAAAATTAGCCTTTATAAAATGATTAGGAAATAAAGATTGTTACAGTAGGATTACATTATCAACATTAAATTATCAACATCTTCCTAATCCTCTTATCTCAACTACTAGTACTCGACACTAGCACTCAAAAATATTGTGGTTTCCTCCCTTTTACTTGCCTCTCAAAACACCTAATAGTTATGGAGCACTTAGTTTGTGTGAGGCACTCAGCTAATCATTTTACATTCATTAATTCATTTATTCTTCATATTTTGCAAATGAGACAAAGATACTGACTCAGCTGATTTCAAAGGCAGGTATACATGACTCCGCAGCTGTATTTTCCCAGGACCATCCACAATCACAAGAGTTTTGCCTCTGCAATTCCCCTATAGTCCATCCCACATATATATTTTCTACTACCTGTACTGAAGTCCAGATCTCCTTTTCTTTTGTACATCTGCATACTCAGTCGCAATGAGTTAAAAAACTTCCTAAGTGGTTTCCCTAAAACCACACTCTTCTTCCTCCAATCTATCTTCCACAGGCTACCCAGTTATCATGCTAGACCCGAAGAAGCACAGCAGAAAGCATATGAACTCTGAGATGAGTTTAAATCACAACTCAAAACTTAACTTTCTATCTAACCTAAGTCAATTAACTTCTTCTCACTTTACTTATAAAATGAAAATAATTTTACCTTCCTTATGGATTATTATATTGCATTTTACATGTAAAGTGCCTGTATAAAATGCAGGGCCTCTACATAGTAGGTCCTTCATACATCTTAATTTCCTTCCTTTTTGTAAACAAAAATGAGTGGTCCCCTCATGCTTATGAGATGCAGTCAGAACTTGTTATCCTGGTGGACAGGGCTCTTGACCCTAAGCCCAACCTCTGTGTTCAGTCTTATTTCCCTCTGCTATATCATTTCCTCCAAATTCCAATTTGCCTTCCCTCATCCTGGAGTACATTTTTCCTACTTTCCTGCCAGCTTGTCCTACTTAGAAATCATTCTCTCTCTCTTTTTTTTTTCCAGTTTGGAAAATGGCATTTGACTTTATACTTGACAATGTTTGGGTGGGTTTATTGTAAACCCATGTAAACTTATGGAAGCACATTAAAAATTACATGAAGATTACCAGGGAGCCTGGTGATCTTCACTAGTTATGCCATAAGTGCTTGTGAGGTATGTGCAAAGTACATGATAGTAATGGTCTGAGTTTTCTAAGTTTAAATTTCTTTTTACCAAGTGTTTTGTATGTTTCTTTTCAATAAGTGTCAAAATTTGTCAGTATTACATGTAAGTAATTGGCGGTTTTATTTATTTATATATTTACTTGCCATACCATGTGGCTTGCAGGATCTTAGTTCCCTGAACAGAGATTGAACCTGGACCCATGGTAGTGAAAGCACCAAGTCCTAACCACTGGACAACCAGGGAATTTGCATTTTACAAAATGTTAATTATTTTATTGTGGCATAGATTCTATTTAGAAAATGTTTATAAAGTTTTATGGACTTTTACAGTAAAGTGTAGAAACGATTTTCTAAAAGATCTCTAAATACTCCCTTCACTTCCTCAGTTCAGTTCAGTCGCTCAGTCCTGTCCGACTCTTTAAGACCCCATGAATCGCAGCACACCAGGCCTCCCTGTCCATCACCAACTCCCGGAGTTCACTCAGACTCATGTCCATTGAGTCAGTGATGCCATCCAGCCATCTCATCCTCTGTCGTCCCCTNCCATATTCCCTGCCCTTATAATGAATATAACTAGCATATAGGAGAAATAAGTATTAATCTTTAAGATTAATAAACCTTCAGTTCAGTTCATTTGCTCAGTCGTGTCCGACTCTGCGACCCCATGAATCACAGCACACCAGGCCTCCGTGTTCATCACCAACTCCTGGAGTTCACTCAGACTCACATCCATCGAGTCTGTGATGCCATCCAGCCGTCTCATCCTCGGTCGTCCCCTTCTCCTCCTGCCTCCAATCCCTCCCAACATCAGAGTCTTTTCCAATTAGTCAACTCTTCGCATGAGGTGGCCAAAGTACTGGAGTTTCAGCTTTGGCATCATTCCCTCCAAAGAAATCCCAGGGTTGATCTCCTTCAGAATGGACTGGTTGGATCTCCTTGCAGTCCAAGGGACTCTCAAGAGTCTTCTCCAACACCATAGTTCAAAAGCATCAATTCTTTGGCGCTCAGCCTTCTTCACAGTCCAACTCTCACATCCATACATGACCACTGGAAAAACCATAGCCTTGACTAGACGGACCTTAGTCATCAAAGTAATGTCTCTGGTTTTGAATATGCTATCTAGGTTGATCATAACTTTTCTTCCAAGGAGTAAGCGTCTTTTAATTTCATGGCTGCAGTCACCATCTGCAGTGATTTTGGAGCCCAAAAAATAAAGTCTGACACTGTTTCCACTGTTTCCCCATCTATTTCCCATGAAGTGATAACTTTAGGCTAAGTAAATTCCTTTCTTAGTTGTAACCCACTGCACCCTCATCCTATAGGAATGTAACTTTATCTGGTGCCTTTGGAGGGTGATGCCTGGTTTAAGAAAAAATCACCCCTGGAAAAAATAAGTTTTTTGGTTGCCTGACCGTTATCAGAAAGAAAGTATCATAAAATGTTAGTAGGCCCCCTGGCCAGAAGATGATGTAAAACCCCTAAGACCTTTTTGTATACATTTATATGAAGCACCTGATTTTGATAAAGGTCAGGACTGCTGACCCCTGTGTGACTTTCAAATTTCCACTTGTCTCTATGTGTAACAAAAGGTATATAAGCAAACCTGAAAATAAAGAAAACGGATCAGTTTCTGGAAAGACTGATTCCCCTGTGTCATTCTTTCTTGTTCTCCGTTCTTCTGGCTGAATTCCCATCTGGAGTGTGAGTGCTCGCCAAACCTGCTAATTTTGCCCTGGCTTTTAAGATCCACGTGAGAGGGAGCCCAACGAGGGGCACCCTCCGCTATTCAAGTGGGCGCCGGTGGCCTATGTAGGTGGTGCAAGCTTCTAGTCTCGAAGCTTTATTGGTATCCCACATAAACCAAGTTATTCAGCCTCTTTTTCTCCACTAATTTTCCTACTACACTATTCCTTTCTAATCTCTCTTTATACTTCTAATTAAATAGCTTTTTCCTAAGATGCCAACTCCGTCTCCGCTTCGAATTACCCTGGATCCACTGGGGCTGGACACCGGCATGCCATTATACTCGTCATTAATAAAAATCAATGTGTTTTTCCCTGGTGGTCCAATGGTAAAGAACCCACCTTCCAATGTAGGGGACATGAGTTAGATCATTGGTTGAGAACTAAGAGCCCACATTCCTCTGTGCAGCTAAGCCGGCACACTGCAATGAAGAGCTATAGCACAGTACCCCCTCTGCCCAGACAATAATAAGTTAAAAAAATGTTTTTAAGTCAATGAACACTAGACTGTCATTTCCATGTATCAGTAATTCATTTAAGGGAAACTTCATCTATGAGAAATTCCACCCAAAACCATAAATGGAAAAGGAGAAAAGTGATGCTGGTAAAAGTCCTTGCACTTTGCATGGCCAACATTCAGTAACTCAGAGGAGAGAATCTAAGGTCTCCACGAAGATCCTATGCACTATTATTTTAGATATTGGCTTCAAAATTTACAGCAGATTACAGGGTGGGAACATTGCAGTAGTAAAAACAGCAGCTATGGCCTGAAGTCAAGGAAGAAGCAGGGAAACTAGAAATTAGGATAATTTTTTTTTTAAGTAGGTAGTCTAGAATTTTTAAAAAATGAGTTTACAATTCTTGATGTCCCTTTGCACATTATAAGATAATATAATATTCAATGTCAATAGTAATTATTCTTTCAGTTCAATTCAGTTGCTCAGTCATGTCTGACACTTTGTGACTCTATGGACTGCAGCAAGCCAGGCTTCCCTGTCCATCACCAACTCCCAGAGCTTGCTCAAACTCATGTCCATTGAGTTGGTGATGCCATCGAATCATCCCATCCTCTGTTATCGCCTTCTCCTCCTGCCTTCAATTTTTCCCAGCATCAGGGTCTTTTCCAAAGAGTTAGCTCTTCGCATCAGGTGGCCAAAGTATTGGAGTTTCAGCTTTAGCATCAGTCCTTCCAATGAATATTCAGGACTGATTTCCTTTAGGATTGACTGGCTGGATCTCCTTACAGTCCAAGGAACTCTCAAGAGTCTTCTGCAGCACCACAGCTCAAAAGCATCAATTCTTCAGTGCTCAGTTTTCTTTATAGTCCAACTCTCACGTCCATAATGACTACTGGAAAAATCATAGCTTTTACTAGATGGACCTTTGTCAGCAAAGTAATGTCTATGCTTTTTAACATGCTGTCTATGTTGGTCATAGTTTTTCTTTCAAGGAGCCAGCATCTTTTAATTTCATGGCTGTACTTACCATCTGCGGTGATCTTGGAGCCCAAGAAAGTAAAGTCTGTCACCGTTTCCATTGTTTCCCCATCTATTTGCCATGAAGTGATGGGACTGGATGCCATGATCTTAGTTTTTTGAATGTTGAGCTTTAAGCCGAATTTGTCACTCTCTTCTTTCACTTTCATCAAGAGACTCTGGTTCCTCTTGACTTTCTGTCATAAGGGTGGTGTCATCTGCATATCTGAGGTATTGATATTTCTCCCAGCAATCTTGATTCCAGCTTGTCACTCATCCAGCCTGGCATTTCACAGGATGTACTCTATATATAAGTTAAATAAGCAGAGTGACAACATACAGCCTTGACATACTCCTTTATCAATTTTGAACCAGTCTGTTGTTCCATGTCCGGTTCTAACTGTTGCTTCTTGACCTGCATATAGGTTTCTCAGGAAACAGGTAAGGTGGTCTGGTGTTTTCATCTCTCACAGAGTTTTCCATAGTTTGTTGTGATCCACACAGTCAAAAGCTTTAGCTTAGTCATGAAGCAAAATTATATATATATATATAAATTTTCTTGCTTTCTCTATAGTCCAGCGAATGTTGGCAATTTGATCTCTAGTTCTTTTCCTTTTCTGAATCTAGCTTGTACACGTGGAAGTCCTTGGTTGATATATTGCTGAAGCCGTTTGAAGGATTTTGAGCATTACCTTTTTAGCATGTGAAAAGAACTCAATTGCATGGTAGTTTGAACATTCTTTGCAATTTCCTTTCTTTGGGATTGGAATGAAAACTGGCCTTTTCTGGTCCTGTGGCCACTGCTGAATTTTCCAAATTTGCTGGCATATTCAATGCAGCAATTTAACAGCATCATATTTTTGGATTTGAAATAGTTCAACTGGAGTTCCATCGCCTTCATTAGCTTTATTCGTAGTAATGCTTCCTAACACCTACGACTTAACACTCCTGGATGTCCGGCTCTAGGTGAGTGATCACCCCATTGTGTATTCCAGGTCATAAAGATGTTTTTGAACCGTTCTTCTGTGTATTATTGTCACCTCTTCTTATTCTCTTCTGCTTCTGATCACATGGATCAGAGCCTTGTGTAATTCAGTGAAGCCCAATAACTAAATGAAACTATGAGCCATGTCATGCAGTGTGACCCAAGATTGGAGAGTTCTGACAAAACGTGGTCTACTGGAGAAGAGGATGGCAAACCACTTCTGTATTCTTGCCTCGGAAACCCCATGAATAGGATGAAAAGGCCGAAAGATATGATACCTGAAGATGAACTCCCAGGTTGGAAGGTGTCCAATATGTTACTGGAGAAGAGCAAAGAAATAGCTCCAGAAAGAATGAAGAGGCTGCAACAAAGTGGAAATGATGTTTAGCTATAGATGTGTCTGGTTGATAGCCTCCAGTGAAGGGTGTCGGATTTGTGGTATCTGGAGGAGAAAATTTCAGTCTGAGGCCAGAGAGAATGCTTGATCACTCAGAGTTTTTGTGTAGCAGAGTTTTATTACAGTGAAAAAGGGATAGAAAAAGCTTCTGACATATACCTCAGAAGAGGGCAGAGAGTGCCTCACTCGCTAGTCTTACCAAGGCCTTATATACTTTTTCAATTGGTTACTAACAATAGAAAGGTCTTACCAGACCCACTCCCAAAACATACATCTTAAGACAGCAGGATTAGTCAGAAGGTTCCTATTAAGAAGGCGAAACATGTCCTGGAGCAAGATACATTGTTATTTTATAATAATCAGTACAGAGCTTAAGGAAAAACATACTCGAGAAAGATGAGTTGTTTTGTTGTGTAATCAATAGCTCTAGGTTTAAAGAAAGTTAATCTTAGGCAAAATATATTGTTTCTGTAACAACTCAGAGCTTAAGAAAAAAACATATTATGTTACTGAGACAGAGGAATGTAGAAAAAAGGTTTGTTCTTTAATCTTCCTTGAGGGCCCCAGACCCCTTCTTCCTCTTCAAGGGCCCCAGACTCTGTTTCAACCTACCTAAGAAATAACTCTCTCATGGTAGTCAAAGTAAGGTCTGATTTTATAAAGAACAATATTGCATAGGAACCTGAAATACTAGGTCCATGAATCAAGGTAAATTAGATGTGGTCAAGCAGGAGATGGCAAAAGTGAATATCAAAATTAGGACTCAGTGGACTAAAATGGATGGGAATGTGTAAATTTAATTCAGATGACTATTATAGCTACAACTGTGGTAATAAATGGAGTAGACCTCATTGTAACAAGAGTGTCTGAAATGCAGTACTTGCATGCAATCTCAAAAATGACAGAATGATCTCAGTTTGTTTCTAAGGCAAATCATTCAACATTTTAGTAATTCAACTCATCCTCTTCAAGGGCCCCAGACTCTGTTTCAACCTACCTAAGAAATAACTCTCTCATGGTAGTCAAAGTAAGGTCTGATTTTATAAAGAACAATATTGCATAGGAACCTGAAATACTAGGTCCATGAATCAAGGTAAATTAGATGTGGTCAAGCAGGAGATGGCAAAAGTGAATATCAAAATTAGGACTCAGTGGACTAAAATGGATGGGAATGTGTAAATTTAATTCAGATGACTATTATAGCTACAACTGTGGTAATAAATGGAGTAGACCTCATTGTAACAAGAGTGTCTGAAATGCAGTACTTGCATGCAATCTCAAAAATGATAGAATGATCTCAGTTTGTTTCTAAGGCAAATCATTCAACATTTTAGTAATTCAACTCTGTGCTCCAACCACTAATGTTGAAGAAGCTGAAGCTGAAATGTTCTAATGAAGACCTATAAGACCTCCTGGAACAAACACCAAAAAGATGCCCTTTTCATCACAGAGGATTGAAATACAAAACTGGATGTTAAAAGAGACTTAGAGTAACAGGCAGTTTGGCCTTGGAGTACAAAATGAAGCAGGGCAAAGGCTAACAGTTTTGTCAAGAGAACACACTGGTCATAACAAACACCCTTTTCCAACAACACTAGAGATGACTCTACACATGGAAATCACTAGATGGTCAATACCAAAATCAGATTGATAATATACTTGGTANTTTGGCCTTGGAGTACAAAATGAAGCAGGGCAAAGGCTAACAGTTTTGTCAAGAGAACACACTGGTCATAACAAACACCCTTTTCCAACAACACTAGAGATGACTCTACACATGGAAATCACTAGATGGTCAATACCAAAATCAGATTGATAATATACTTGGTATCCAAAGATGGGGAAGCACTATACAGTCAGCAAAAACAAGACTGGAGGTAACTGTGGCTCAGATAATCATCTCCTTATTGCAAAATTCAAGCTCAAAGTGGAGAAAATAGGAAAAACCTCTAGGCCATTCAGGTATGATATAAATCAAATATCTTATGATTATACAGTGGAGATGATGAATAAATTCAAGGGCCTAGACAGAGTGCCTGAGGAGCTATGGACAGAGGTTTATAACATTGTACAGGAGGTAGTGACCAAAATCAACCCCAAGAAAAAGAAACGCAAGAAGTAAAAATGGTTGTCTGAAGAGGCTTTACAAATAGCTGAGAGAAGAAAAACGAAAGGCAAAGGAGAAAGGGAAAGTTATACCGAACTGAACAAGGAACTCTCAAGAGTCTTCTTCAACACCACAGTTCAAAAGCATCAATTCTTCGGTGCTCAGCTTTCCTCACAGCCAACTCTCAGATACATACATGACCATATGGAAAAACCATAGCTTTGACTAGATGGACCTTTGTTGGCAAAGTAATGTCTCCATTTTTCTAATATGCTGTCTAAGTTGGTTATAACCTTACTTCCAAGGAGTAAGCCTCTTTCAATTTCATGGCTGCAGTCACCATCTGCAGTGATTTTGGAGTAGAACTATTTAAAAAATCAGAACGACAAGTCTATTTGACTATATTTTGTTCTGATTAAGACAAACATGGATGTTCTAGTAGTGACATCAGCTAGAAGCAGGGACAGATTCAAGATGTGATCATTGATAAAACTATACAGAGCATTAAAAATTGAAGATGTTACTTTGCTGATGAAGGTTCGTATAGTTAGAGCAATGGCTTTCCAGTAGTGGTGTATGGATGTGAGAGTTGGGCCATAAAGAAGGCTGAGAACTGAAGAACTGAGGCTTTTGAACTGTGATATCAGAGAAGATTCTTGAGGGTCCCTTGGACTGCAAGGAGATCAAACCAGTCAATCTTAAGGAAATAAATACTGAATATTTATTGGAAGGACTGATGCTGAAGGTGAAGCTCTAATACGCTGATCACCTAATGTGAAGAGATGCCTCATTGGAAAAGTCCGGATGTTGGGAAAGACTGAAGGCATGAGGAAAAGGGAATTACAGAGGAGGAGACAGTTAGATGGCATCACCAATTCAATGGACATGAGTTTGAGCAAATTCCAGGAGATGGTGGAGGAAAAGGAAGCCTGACATGCGGCAGTCAGTGGGGTTGCAAAGAGTCAGATATGACTGAGCGATTGAACAGCAATCTATGAATCCACCGTCAGTCAGGCATTGTAGTTTGAAGAATTCATCAGGCCAAACTCGAAGGTCTTGCAATTTAGACTACCCAGAACATTTTCCACATGATAACTAGCAAATGTCAGTCAGTACAAAACAGTAATATTTAGTATTCACTGGCAGCTTTTTTTTAATCTGATTTTTAAAAAATGAAATTCAATGGATCTCTGCTAGTGCAATTAAAACATTGAGCAGATTCATTTGTAGTATCTGTCTTAACATTTATGCATTTCCAGGATCAAGTGCCACAATCATGACTATATTTTGCATAAAAATCCACAGTATGTCTATATGAAATATTGCTTATTGGTTCAGATTATTCTGATAAACTAGTTATAGTTGATGCCATTATTTGTTATGAAGGCATGGGTACATTTTTAAAGCTTTTTATTTATTTTTCATTCATATGGGTCCTTCTAGTTTGGCAAAGTTAAATGAACTTTTTCATTTATCTTGTATTTGATAAGCAGCAAAATCAGGTGAACAGACATAATTAAAATTTGTCTACTTGTAGAAAATTTTTTTGAATTTGTGCTACTCTGGGTGATTTACATCTTCTGAACATATTGTTAATTCTAAAATGAATAAGTGTGTCACCAATGACACTGCTTATTCAGTTCCAGGATTGGAATATTCATTATTATTTTTTATTATTTTTAAAGCTGATCACCTAATGTGAAGAGATGCCTCATTGGAAAAGTCCGGATGTTGGGAAAGACTGAAGGCATGAGGAAAAGGGAATTACAGAGGAGGAGACAGTTAGATGGCATCACCAATTCAATGGACATGAGTTTGAGCAAATTCCAGGAGATGGTGGAGGAAAAGGAAGCCTGACATGCGGCAGTCAGTGAGGTTGCAAAGAGTCAGATATGACTGAGCGATTGAACAGCAATCTATGAATCCACCGTCAGTCAGGCATTGTAGTTTGAAGAATTCATCAGGCCAAACTCGAAGGTCTTGCAATTTAGACTACCCAGAACATTTTCCACATGATAACTAGCAAATGTCAGTCAGTACAAAACAGTAATATTTAGTATTCACTGGCAGCTTTTTTTTAATCTGATTTTTAAAAAATGAAATTCAATGGATCTCTGCTAGTGCAATTAAAACATTGAGCAGATTCATTTGTAGTATCTGTCTTAACATTTATGCATTTCCAGGATCAAGTGCCACAATCATGACTATATTTTGCATAAAAATCCACAGTATGTCTATATGAAATATTGCTTATTGGTTCAGATTATTCTGATAAACTAGTTATAGTTGATGCCATTATTTGTTATGAAGGCATGGGTACATTTTTAAAGCTTTTTATTTATTTTTCATTCATATGGGTCCTTCTAGTTTGGCAAAGTTAAATGAACTTTTTCATTTATCTTGTATTTGATAAGCAGCAAAATCAGGTGAACAGACATAATTAAAATTTGTCTACTTGTAGAAAATTTTTTTGAATTTGTGCTACTCTGGGTGATTTACATCTTCTGAACATATTGTTAATTCTAAAATGAATAAGTGTGTCACCAATGACACTGCTTATTCAGTTCCAGGATTGGAATATTCATTATTATTTTTTATTATTTTTAAAGATTAATTTTACTTTACAATACTTTATTGGTTTTGCCATATATTGACATGAGTCTGTGACATGTGTACATGAGTTCCCAATCCTGAACCCCGCTTCCACCTCCCTCCCCATATTATTTCTCTGGGTCATCCCAGTGCACCAGCCCCAAGCATCCTGTATCCTTATCGAACATAGACTGTGATTCGTTTCTTACAAGATAGTATACATGTTTCAATATCATTCTTCCAAATCATCCCACCCTCTCCCTCTCCCACAGAGTCCAAAGTCTGTTCTATACATCTGTGTCTCTTTTGCTGTCTCGCATACAGGATTATCATTACCATCTTTCTAAATTCCATATATATGTGTTAGTATACTGTATTGTTGTTTTTCTTTCTGGCTTACTTCACTCTGTATAATCGGCTCCAGTTTCATCCACCTCATTAGAACTGATTCAAATGTATTCTTTTTAATGGCTGAGTAATACTCCATTGTGTATATGTACAACAGCTTTCTTATCCGTTCGTCTGCTGATGGACATCTAACTTGCTTCCATGTCCTGGCTATTATAAACAGTGTGGCGATGAACATTGGGGTACACGTGTCTCTTTCAATTCTTTGTTTTGAAATAGGTTTAATGAGGGCCCTGAGAATTAGTTCAATAGTTGTGATGTTTGCAATTAAATATTATAAAATATCTACCTTAAATTATGCAAAGTCTTCCTATTATACTACATGGTCTTCAGGACTACTGAATTTTTCCACTTTGCTGTACCACCCAAGTTGTTTGTTGTGCTTTAAACTGATATTTCAGATTGGATAGCTCTGATTCAGAATATAAGATCAGATTCAAGTTTGTTTTCAACATCAAACCATTAAATCTAAATTTAATATTTTAAATTGTTCTCATGTTTGTGTGATGTTTTTCCATTTGAAGCTGGAAATTTTGCAACTCTAAAATACATTTTCTGCTTTTTATTTCTTTTAATCTATATTCTGTAAACTTACAGGATGACATTATTGATTCAGAAAACATTTACTGAGTGTCCAGGCATAGCTCTAGGTTTTAGTGATTCATCAAAAAACACAACAGACACAAATATTTGACAGATTTTTCCAGCCAACAGGAATACACATTATTTAAATATTTAAAAATTGATAGTTATATATTATTAGTTCAAGAGTTAGAGGGAAGAATGGAATGTAAATAGACATAACTCAGATTTTATTTCAATACCAATCCAAACTTTGCCTACTTACATACATTTTGCACAACTGTTACTTATAGAAATAACATTTTGAATTTTATTGAAAATAACATAATTTGGATTTTTATTAGTAATTTACATAATTGATGCATGTGTGTTCAGTCATTAAGTTGGGCCTGACTCTTTGCAACCCCATGGATTGTAACCCCCAGGATCCTCTGTTCATGGAATTTCCCAGGCAAGAATACTAGTATGGGTTGCCATTTTCTTCTCCGGGGTATCTTCCTTATGCAGGGACTGAAGCCATATTTCCTCCACTGGCAGGTAGATTCTTTCACACTGAATCACCTGGGGAGCATGTGTGTAATTATTACCTAAGCATTATAGTGAAAGAGTCACTTATTGAAGTTTTGAAAGATTTATGGGGATCCATAACTGTAACTTAGTGGCTCTGCCACTATGACATACCTTACTCTCTTCCCAAGTACTGATATTCATGAAATCAATGTTAATTTTTCTAGTTACATGTTCAAAATGTGAGCTGCATACCAAGCATTCTTTTTCATATGTAGTATTTTAAATGCCTACATTAAATCATAGCATCTAATTATTACTTCGAACTGAAAATAATAGAAATGAACAAATTAGTATATTGTTGTTGTTTGGTCACTCACTCATGTCCAGTTCTTTGGGACCCCATGGAGTGCAGCATATCAGGCTTCCCTGTCCTTCACTGTTTCCCAGAGCTTGCACAAACTCATGTCCATTGAATCAGTGATGCCATCTAATCATCTAATACTCTATCATGCCCGTCTCCTCCTGCCTTCAATCTTTCCAGCTATGGTCTTTCCTAATGAGTCAACTCTTTGCAACACATAGCCAAAATATCGGAGCTTTAGCTTCAGCATCAGTCCTTCTAATAAATATCCACCATTGATTTCCTTTAGGATTGACTTGCTTGATCTCCTTGCAGTCCAAGGGACTCTCAAGAGTCTTCTCCAACAGCACAGTTCAAAAGCATCAGTTGTTTTGTGCTTAGCTTTCTTTATGGTCCAACACTCATATCCACACCTGACTACTGAAAAAGCCATAGCTTTGACCAGATGGATGTTTGTCAGCAAAGTTATGCCTCTGCTTTTTAAACATGCTGTCTAGGTTAATCAAAGAATGCTCAAACTACTGCACAATTGCACTCATATCACATGCTAGTAAAGTAATGCTCAAAATTCTCCAAGCCAGGCTTCAGCAATACGTGAACTGTGAACTTCCAGATGTTCAAGCTGGTTTTAGAAAAGGCAGAGGAACCAGAGATCAAATTGCCAACATCTGCTGGATCATGGAAAAAGCAAGAGAGTTCCAGAAAAACATCTATTTCTGCTTTATTGACTATGCCAAAGCCTTTGACTGTGTGGATCACAATAAACTGTGGAAAATTCTGAGAGAGATGGGAATACTGAACCACCTGACCTGTCTCTTGAGAAACCTGTATGCAGGTCAGGAAGCAACAGTTAGAACCGGACATGGAACAACAGACTGGGTCCAAATAGGAAAAGAAGTACATAAGAGCTGTATATTGTCACCTGCTTATTTAACTTATATGCAGAGTGCATCATGAGAAACGCTGGACTGAAAGAAACACAAGCTGGAATCAAGATTGCTGCGAGAAATATCACTAAACTCAGATACACAGAAGACACCACCCTTATGGCAGAAAGTGAAGAGGAACTAAAAAGCAAAAGCATCTTGATGAAATTGAAAGAGGAGAGTGAAAAAGTTGGCTTAAAGCTCAACATTCAGAAAACAAAGATCATGGCATGGGCTGGAGGAAGCACAAACTGGAATCAAGATTGCCAGGAGAAATACCAATAACCTCACATATGCAGATGACACCACCCTTATGGCAGAAAGTGAAGAGCTAAAGAGCCCTTGATGAAAGTGAAAGAAGAGAGTGAAAAAGTTGGCTTAAAGCTCAACATTCAGAAAACTAAGATCCTGGCATCTGGTCCCATCACTTCATGGCAAATAGATGGGGAAAGAGTGGAAACAGTGGAAACAGTGGCAGACTTTATTTTTCTGGGCTCCAAAATCACTTCAGATGGTGATTACAGCCATGAAATTAAAAGATGTTTACTCCTTGGAAGGAAAGTTATGACCAACCTAGATAGCATATTAAAAAACAGAGACATTACTTTGTCAACAAAGGTCCGTCTAGTCAAGGTTATGGTTTTTCTAGTGGTTATGTATGGATATGAAAGTTGGACTATAGAGAAAGCTGAGCTCTGAAGAATTGATGCTTTTGAACTGTGGTGTTGCAGAAGACTCTTGAGAGTCCCTTGGACTGCAAGGAGATCCAACCAGCCCATCCTAAAGGAGATCAGTCTTGAGTGTTCATTAGAAGGACTGATGTTGAAGCTGAAACTCCAATACTTTGGCCACCTGATGCGAAGAGCTGATTCATTGGAAAGACCCTGATTCTGGGAAAGATTGAGAGCAGGAGGAGAAGGGGATGACAGAGCATGAGATGGTTGGATGGCATCACCGACTCAATGGACATGGGTTTGGGTGGACTCCGGGAGTTGGTGATGGACAGGGAGGCCTGTCGTAATGTGATTCATGGGATTGCAAAGAGTCGGACATGACTGAGCAACTGAATTGAACTGAATAGCATATTTTTTATCTTTCATTTTTTTTTACGCTTTTTCCTGTAATAATTATATTTTTACAGATTTATTTATTGATGTGAACCATTTTAAAATTCTTTATTAAACTTTTTAGAATATTGCTTCTGTTTTGTATTTCAGTATTTTGGCCTCAAGGTGTATGTGATCTTAGCTCCCAGACCAGGGACTGAACCCACACTCCCTGCATTGAAAATCAAAGTCTTAACCATTGGACCACTAGGGAAGCCCCCCTGTAATTGATTTCTAACCTCATAGCTTTGTGGTTAGAAAAGATACTTGATAAAATTTCAATTTTCTTAAATTTACTGAGGCTTGATTTGTGACCCAGAATATAATCTCCCAGAGAATGTTTGTGTGCACTTGAGAAGAATGTGTATTCTGCTGCTTTCAGATGGAATGTCCAGTTGTTGTTGTTTAGTTGCTAAGTCATGTCTGACTCTTTGTGACCCCATGCCTGCAGCATGCCAGGCTTCCCTGTCCTTCACTATCTCCCAGAGCTTGCTCAAACTCATGTTCAACAAGTTGGTGATGCTATCCAACCATCTCATCCTCTGTCACCACCTTCTCCTCCTGCCTTCAGTCTTTACCAGCATCATGACCTTTTCCAGTGAGTCAGCTCTTCATATCAGATGGCCAAAATATTACAGCTTCAGGTTCAGCCTCAGTTCTTCTAATGAATATTCAGGGTTGATTTCCTTTGTGATTGACTGGTTTGATCTCCTTGCAGTCCATTGACTGTTCTATAAATACCTATTAAGTCTATCTGGTCTAATGTGTCATGTAAGAATTGTGTTTCCTTATTAATTTTCTGTCTGGATGATCTATTCACTGGTGTAGCTGGAGTGCTGAGTCCCCCAGTATTATTGTGTGACTGTCAGTTTCATGTTTTATGTCTACTAACCTTTGCCTTATGTGGTGTTTCTCTGTTGAATATATAAATATTTATAATTTTTAAATTTTCTTCAAGGATTGATCCCTTAATCTTTATGTAGGGTCTTTTCTTATATCTTCTAATTGTTTTTATTTTAAAGTTTATTTTTTATGATATGAGTATTGTTATTCCAGCCTTCTTTTGTTTGCCATTTGTAGGATATATTTTTTTCCATCCCCTCCCTTTCAGTCACTATGTAGGTCTGAAGTGAGTCTCTAGAAGACAGCATATACATGTTTTTTTTTTTTTTTTTAATCCATTCAGTCAGTCTGGGTCTTTTGGTTGGAGCACTTAATTCACTTACATTTAATGTAATTATCAATAAGCATGTTCCCATCACCATTTTCATAATTGTTTTGTTTTTTGTAGGTTTTTTTTACTTCTGTTTCCCACCTAGAGAAATTCCTTTAGCATTTGTTGGAAAGCTGGTTTGGTGTTGCTGAATTCTTTTAGCTTTTGCTTGCTCTGTAAAATTTTGTTTCTCCATTGAATCTGAATGATATTTTTGCTGGATAGAGTAACCTTGGTTGTAGGTTTTTTCCTTCCCTTCACTTTAAATATATCACACCACTCCATTCTGGCCTTCAGAGTTTGTGATGAAAAAACGGCTGATAACCTCATGAGGATTTCCCAGTATGTTACTTGTTGCTTTTCCATTGCTGTTAATATTTTTTCTTTGTATTCAATTTTTTCTGGTTTGATAAATACGTGTCTTGGCATGTTTATCCTTTGGTTTACCCTGTATTGGACTTATTGCATTTCCCAGACTTGGGTGACTATCTCCTTTCCTTCTATAATTTCTCCAACTATTTTCTCAGGTACTTTCTATTTTTCTTCTTCTTCTGAGACCCCAATAATTTGAGTATGGATGTGTTTAATGTTGTCCCAGAGGTCTCTGAAACTCTCCTCATTTCTTTTCATTCTTTATTCTGTATTCTGCTCTGCAGTAGTCATTTCCAGTATTCTATCTTCTAGCTCACTTATCCATTCTTCAAGCTCAGTTATTCTACTATTGATTCCTTCCAGTGTATTTTTCATTTCAGTTATTGTGTTGTTAATTACACACAATGATATTTCACTGTTGTCTCATTTTGTCCAATTTACTGTGTTTGTGGTCTCCTTTCTTCAGACTGCAGGGTTGTAGTTTCTCTTTCTCTTCTCTTCCCATGGGGGATAAGGCTGGTCCAGCAGCTTGAGTGGACTTTCTGGTGGGAGAGACTGATGCCTGCACCCTGGTGGGTGGAGCTGAATCTTCTCTCTTATGGCAGGGCTGTGTCACGTGGTGTGCTTTGGGGTGTCTGTAAGCTTAGTATCACTTTAGGCAGCTTGTCTGCTGATGGGTGGAGCTGTGTTCCTGTCTTGCTGGTTGTTTGGCTGGAGGTATCTTGCACTGGAGCTTGCAGGCAGTTGGTAGAACCAGGTTTTAGTGTTGTGATGGAAACCCTAAAGAAAGCATATACTGATTACTATTCCCTGGGCCTGGGAATTCTCTGGTGGTCTAACATCCTGGACTTGGTGCTCCCATAGAAGGCCCAGGCTCAACCCCTGGCCAGGGAGTGAAGAGCCCACAAGCTATGCAGGCTCAACCCCTGGCCAGAGAAAGAAGGAAAAAAGAAAAACACAAATAAATATAACTGAGGACAAATAGCAAAAACAAAAACAAATACCAACAACAGCAACCCACAAAAAAGAAAACAAACAGATAAACCAAACCCCAGACAAATGATAAAAACAAAACCATTCTAAGTAAAAACAAAGAAACAGGATAAAAAACCAACCAACCAAACAAAACAAACCCAAGGTAACAAAAATAAACGAACAAACAAAAGAACTCAAAGATGAAAACAATCAATAAAGAGTAAACTAACAAAAGCAAAACAAAAGCAAAAACCAGAAGCCAAACTTTAAAAAGCTAACATAAACAAAAATGATAAAAAGACAGAACACAACAAAACACAAAAGCAAGAAAAAACCCCACAAAATGACAAAAGTAGAAATATAAAAAAAATTAAAGCATAAAACACCAACTTAATGAAATGAAACAAGCAAATAAAAATAATGATAATAAGAATATTTTCCTGGGGCCTCCTCTATCAGTGCCCTTGCTTCCATAATGAGCCAAAACCAACCCCCACCTCTTCAGGAGGCCCTCCAATACCTCTAGGTAGGACTCTGAGCCTACTGTGAGCATTATGTGGGCAGCTCAGACTCTGACCTGTCCCAATTCCTGTGTGTACTTGCTCCCAAAGTCCATTGCTAAAGTTAGACGGGTCTCAGTTGTGACAGATTTGTTATCTATTCAGATATTCAACAGATTTACCAAGTTGATCTTGAGGATTTAATCTTTGGCTTGTGCAGCCAAATGGGAAGATTTCCTTTCCTTTTCCTTGGTTTTACCCGAGGGGTTCAGCTTTGGTTTTGGCCCCATCTCTGTGGTACAACAATCTCAGATATCTGTTCCCTGCCCAGGTGAGCAGGAGTGAAAGCAGCAGATAATTGGGGCTGCTCAAGCTGGGGAAGGGTATAGTGGCCACATCTGAGGTGTGTGTGAAGTGCTTGTGGTGGCACAGACTGGCAGCAGTTGCAACAGACAGGGTCGTGCTTGCTCTGGTGGGAGATTCTCCAGCTCATGGAGGCAGGGGCTGCTGTATGGGTGCAGTGGTAGTCCTGTCCCTGGTGTGCCTAACAATGGCACCTTATTTCCCAGGCCGACTCTGTTACCTCTATGGGCATTCCTGGCTGCAGAGTCTCTTACTCCTGTCCTCTCTGATGTATAGCTTTTTTTTTTTTTACTATGAGCCCATTTCAGAGGTGAATAAGCTTGACTCTGAACAGAGAGTACCCATGAGTTCCTTAGAAGGACAAAAAGGTGTCAGAGTGCTCTACATCTAGAATTCAATTTCTGGCACCTGGTCCAGGGCTCCCTCAATGACCAAATGATAAGAATGAATTCCATCTGTAGAAACACTAGCAAAATTAATACTGGGTGTTTTCATTTTGTCACATATTTCTTAATGAAAATAGAACGAGAGATGTTGTTAAATAAATTTAATGAACAGTTCTTTTTCAGGAGTTAATTCAGTAGGTCAAGGGAGAAATATTCCAGTAGCACTCAGCAGATTTTTGAAGTATGTATCACAATTCCCAAAAGAGAATTATAAAACAAGAAATATGATTGCTTAAATAATAATTAGAGTGAAGAAATGGACTCTATCTATTGTCAATGTGGCTTTGACATTGATATGTGACTGAGTTCAGTAGAGTAGATGCCATGGGATTATTTTTTAGCAATATGCTTTAAGATGCTTAAAGAAAAGAATAATGTTGACTACATCAAGAGCAACATCAAGGGCCTTTGGGGCACAGATCAGTAGAGTGGAATGAGGACACATATGTTCTACAGGGATAAAGATGGTCCCTGACAAATGTTGAAATAATGTGACCTCTCCATGGTGATTACTTTGCAAAGTTTGCCCCTGAATGGGGCTTCTTGTTAAATTAGAAAACACAAAATTTTCAAGCATGAAATTGTTAAAAAAAAAAAAAAAGGGTTAACTAAAACTCCTGTGAGAAATAGAAATGCAAATAAGATGACAATAATCATTCAGGTTGGTGACTATCTCCTCATTTCTTGATGATTATGTCCATTTATGTTGAAATTTTCACTTTCAGTCTTTGAAATTTAGCAACTAGGAAAGACCAGCCATTGGAACCAAATCTATTTCCAGAGCATTAATCAGAGACCAAGTCAACATTTATTCACAGCAAAGCATTAACTGGTATTTTCTACAGGGTTTTTATTTAACTTTTGAATTGTATGAGTGAGATAAATGGAATCTATATTTGTGATGCAAAGGATGATGTATTAATCATCTTGTTTGTTCTGCAGTAATTTCCTTCTTTCAGTCTTTTTTTAAAATTTATTTATTTTAACTGGAGGTTAATTACTTTACAATGTTGTATTAGTTTTGCCATACATCAACATGAATCTGCCACAGGTATACATGTGTTCCTTATTTAATAGGTTATGCTGATGTGTGTATGGGAAAGCTATACCCTCATAACAATCAACAATTTAGCTTGTTTATGTATTAATTGTTCCATTTCAGACTAATCTTTTATTTAACCAAGGTTATTGCTATTAAAGGATATGACTTTGAAAAATTTGCTTAACCATTAGTATAACTTTTAATATTTTAATCAGTTTTAAAATGATAAGAGGAACAGAAACATAGCTTGCTCCACAAAATTGTAGTGGGGTGGGGATAATATCTGCAAATTGCTCAACCCAACCCTGGCACATAGTAAGCATGCAGTAAATGAGTTATGTTAGTATTACTGATCATTGATGATACATTGAAACTGTTATGGTATGTATATCTATCTGTGGGTGTGTATATGTAAATATGTGTTTTGCCTATAAAAGTATGTTTATTTTTCAGTAGCCTTGGTGCTTCAAAACAAAAACTTCCAGAATTTCTAAGAACACTTAAGAGCAGACTTTGCATTCAACAGAGAATTATGGATATTAAAACCATAGTAGTATGGAAGCATATTATGCATATTTATTGTGTATTATTTGAGAATGTTGAGTTGGTATACTTCTTTCCCTTTTGCTTCCTGTAACAAAGATTTGGAACAAAGAACCACTTGCAGCTCAAACAGGGAGGATTTTGTTAGGCAGACAGCAGGCAAGATTAACAACAAACTAGTTACGGCTCCTCTGGGAAGTGAGAAGCAGGCAGGCAGTGGGAAACAGGCAGGCGGTGGGAAACAGGCAGTCAGTGGAAAGAAGATAGTATGCAGCAGGCAACAAACTCCTAACACATACTTGATGTCTCACCCTGGGAGCAATCTTGAGGCCTCTTGGCTTCCCTTTTTAAACTTTTTTCTCCTCCACCTGGAGCCTGATTGGCTATACTCTATGCCAAATAGGTGATGGTACCAGCATGTACCTGGTTGGTTACACCTAGGACAAATCAGCGAAGAGGGTGCAAGTTTTTCCAGGTTAGGCCCCATGCAAATAGCAGATGGTACCAGCGTTCACCTAATTGGTTACACCCAGGACTAGAGGTTCTCACTCAGGTCCTCAACTTCCTCTTTTATTGGCTTTTTCTCCCTCTGTACCGTCCTGTCATCTGGGACTCCGTCTTTTTAAAATTTATTTTTTCTAACTACCTGACAAGAAATGCATTCAAATAGATATATGTTTCTGTTTCTTATTTGCCTTTCACGTCTCTTCTTTTCTAACCTATTTGTAAAGCCTCCTCAGACAACCATTTTGTCTTTTTGCATTTCTTTTTCTTGGGGATGGTTCTGACCACCACCTCCTGTACAATATCATGAACCGCCATCCATTGTTCTTTAGGCACTCTGTCTAGCATATCTCAGCCCTTGAATCCATTTATCACTTCCACTGTATAATCATAAGAGATTTGATTTAGGTTATACCTGAGTGACTTCCTACTTTCTTCAATTTAAGTCTGAATTTTGCAATAAGGAGTTCATGCTCTGAGCCAGAGTCAGCTCTTGGTCTATTTTTTGCTGACTGTATAGAGATTTTCCATCTTCAGCTGCAAAGAATATTATCAATCTGATTTGCATATTGACAGTCTAGTGATGTCCATGTGTAGAGTCATTTCTTGTTTTCTTGGAAGAGGGTGTTTGCTATGACTAGTACGTTCTCTTGACAAAACTCTGTTGTCCTTTGCCCTGCTTCATTTTGTACTCCAAGGCCAAACTGCCTGTTTCTCCAGGTATCTCTTGACTTCCTACTTTTGCATTCTAATCACCTATGATGAAACGGAAATCTTTTTTTGGTGTTAGTTCTAGAAGGTCTTGTAGGTCTTAATAGAACCATTCAGCTTCTTCAGCATTAGTGGTTGGGGCATAGACTTGGATTACTGTGATACTGAATGGTTTGTCTTGGAAACAAACTAAGATTGTTCTGTGATTTTAGGGATTGCACCCAAGTAATGCATTTGGGTCATGAAGATCTTTTTTTGTACAGTTCCTCCATGTATTCTTGCCACCTCTTCTTAATATCTTCTGCTTCTGTTAGGTCCAGACCATTTCTGTCCTTTATTGAGCCCATCTTTGCATTAAATGTTACCTTGGTATTTCTAATTTTCTTGAAGAGATCTCTAGTCTTTCCCATTCTGTCCTTTTCCTCTATTTCTTTGCATTGATCGCTGAAGAAGGCTTTCTTATCTCTTCTTGCTATTCTTCTGAACTTTGCATTCAGATACTTATATCTTTCCTTTCCTCCTTTGCTTTTCATTTCTCTTCTTTTCACAGCTATTTGTAAGGCTTCCCCAGACAGCCATTTTGCTTTTTTGCATTTCTTTTCCATGGGGATGGTCTTGATCCCTGTCTCCTGTACAAGACAGAGGATGAGATGGCTCCATGGCATCACTGACTAGATGAACGTAAATCTGAGTGAACTCCAGGAGTCGGTGATGGACAGGGAGGCCTGGTGTGCTGTGATTCACAGGGTCGCAAAGAGTTGGACACAACTGAGCAACTGAACTGAACTGAACTGATGTTTGTCACAACTTTTCTTACAAGGAGCAAGCGTCTTTCAGTTTCATGGTTGCAGTCACTATCTGCAGTAATTTTGGAGCACAAGAAAATTAATTCTGTCAGTTTTCATTGTTTCCCATCTATTTTCCTTGTAGTGATGGAAGCACATGCCATGATCTCAGTTTTTTTGAATGTTGAGTTTTAAGACAGCTTTTTAACTTTTCTCTTGCACATTGATCACCAGGCTGTTTAGCTCCTCTTCACTTTTGCCTTAATGGTGGACTTGTACTTCATCCAGCCCAGTATTCTGCATGATGTACTCTGTATATCACTTAAACAGGCTGACAATATACAACCTTGACATACCCCTTTCCCTATTTTCACAGTTCATTGTTCCATGTCCAGTTCTAACTGTTGCTTCTTGACCTGCATACATGTTTTGCAGGAGGCAGGTAAGATGGTCTTGTATTCCCAACACTTAAAAAAAAATTCCACAGTATGTTGTGATCCACACAGTAAAATAATTTAGCATAGTCAATGAAGCAGTTAGTACAGTTCAGTTCGGTCGCTCAGTCAGTGATTTTCAGAATGGACTGGTTGTATCTGCCTGCAGTCCAAGGGACTCTCAAGAGTCTTCTCCAACACCACAGTTCAAAAGCATCAATTCTTCAGCGCTCAGCCTTCTTCACAGTCCAACTCTCACATCCATACATGACCACAAGAAAAACCATAGCCTTGACTAGACAGAACTTAGTCTGCAAAGTAATGTCTCTGCTTTTGAATATGCTATCTAGGTTGGTCATAATTTTTCTTCCAAGGAGTAAGTGTCTTTTAATTTCATGGCTGCAGTCACCATCTGCAGTGATTTTGGAGCCCCAAACAATAAAGTCTGACACTGTTTCAACTCTTTCTCCATCTATTTCCCATGAAGTGATGGGACCGGATGCCATGATCTTCGTTTTCTGAATGTTGAGCTTTAAGCCAACTTTTTCACTCTCCTCTTTCACTTTCATCAAGAGGCTTTTTAGCTCCTCTTCACTTTCTACCATAAGGGTGGTGTCATCTGCATATCTGAAGTTAGTGATATTCTCCAGGCAATTTTGATTTTAGCTTGTGTATCTTCCAGTCCAGTGTTTCTCATGATGTACTCTGCATGTAAGTTAAATAAGAAGGGTGACAATATACAGCCTTGACATACTCCCTTTTCCTATTTGGAACCAGTCTGTTGTTCCATGTCCAGTTCTAAGTGTTGCTTCCTGACCTGCATACAGAGTTCTTAAGAGGCAACTCAGGTGGTCTGGTATTCCCATCTCAATTTTGCAATAAAAGAGTTCATGATCTGAGCCACAGACAGCTCCTGGTCTTGTTTTTCCTGACTGTATAGAGTTTCTCCATATTTGGCTACAAATAATATAATCAATCTAACTGTGATATTGGCCATCTGGTGATGTCCATGTGTAGAGTTGTCTCATGTTGTTGGAAGAGGGTAGTCGCTATGATCAGTGCATTCTCTTGACACAACTCTATTAGCTCCTTCCTTGCCTCATTTTGTACTCCAAGGCCAAACCTCCCTGTTTCTGACAGTATCTCTTTACTTCCTACTTCATTCCATTTACCTATGGTGAAAATGACTTTTTTTTTTTTTTTTGGTGTTAGCTCTAGAAGTTCCTATACATTATCATAGAACCATTCAACTTCAGCTTCTTCTGCATTAGTGTTTGAGGCATAAACTTGGATTACTGTGATATTGAACTGTTTGCCTTGGAAACAAACATGGATCATTCTATTGTTTTTGAGATTGCACCCAAATTCTGCATTTTTGACTCTCTTCTTGACTATCAGGAAAACTCCATTTCTTCTAAAAGATTCTTGTCCACAGTAGTAGATATAACAGTTGCCTGACTTCAATTCACCCATTCAGGTCCATTTTAGTTCACTGATTCCAAAATGTCAATATTCACTTTTGCCATCTACTGTTTGGCCACTTTCAATTTGCCTTGGTTCATGAACCTAACATTCCAGATTCCTATGCAAAATTGTCCTTTACAGTATTGGACTTTACATCCTCAGCTGGGTGTCACTTTCACTTTGGCTCAGCCTCTTCATTTTCTCTGGAGCTATTTGTCTACTCTTCTCCAGTAGCATATTGGGTACCTACTGAGCTGGGGAGTTAATGTTTCAGTGTCATATCTTTTTGTCTTTTTATACTGTTCATTGGGTTCTCAAGGTTAGAATACGAAGTGTTTTTTTCCATTCCTTTCTCCAGTAGACCATATTTTGTCAGAACTCTCCACCATGACCTGTTCTTCTTGGTTGGCTCTACAAGGTGGCTCATAGTTTCATGGAGTTAGTCAAGACCTCAATCCAAGTGATCGGTTTGGTTATTTTTCTGTAATTGTGATTTCTATTATCTCTGCCCTTTAATAGATAAGGATAAGAGGTTTGTGGAAGCTTTCTGATGGGAGGATCTGGCTGTAGGGGAATCTGGGTCTTGCTCTGATACACAGAGCCAGGTTCAGTAAATCTTTAATCCAATTTTCTGTTGATGAGTGGGGCTGTGTTTCCTCCCTTTAGTTTGGTCTGAGACCAAACTATGGTTGGGATAATGGCTGTTATGTGTGACTTCTTCAAAAAGACTTATGCCAAGAGTGTTGTATTCAGTGTCCCTGACCCCACAGTAGGCCACTGTTGACCCATGCCTCTGCCAGAGACTTCAGGACACTCACAGGCAAGTCTGGATCAATCTCTTGTTGGGGTCACTGCTTCTTTCTCCTGGGTCTTGGTGCACACAAAGTTTTGTTTGTGCCCTCCAAGAGTCTCCAAAATTGCCCTCCAAAATTCTGTAATTTTCATGACGAGATTGTAACATTATTTTATTTTCCTCTATTTCTTTGCATTGTTCAATTAGGAAGGTTTTCCTATCTCTCCTTGCTTATCTTTGCTACTCTGTATTCAGATAGGTATATATTTTCATTTCTCCCTTGCCATTCACTTCTCTTCATTTCTCAGCTATTTGTAAGGCCTCCTCAGACAACTATTTGTATGTGATAAGTGCATATTGATTCTGTACTACATACTACACACAAACATACATTGTCTTGACATAAAAAATTCTATATTAGTTGTTTTGAAATTATCATCTCCATTTTGAAATTATATTGTTCACCAAGTTACAAGACTAAAATGTCCCTCTATCATACCTTAAACTCTTTATTTTTGTATTATGTATCATCTTATCTGTTTCCTAGAATAAGTGGTGTGAATGGTACCTTTTTACATGTTGTGTAAATTGCAACTTGCTCAACTATATTTGGTAGCTTTAAAGATTTTTACCATGTTTTTTTACCTATATGATATTTGGTTATTATAAAAGTGTTTATAACTGAAAAATATTTTACTCTTTCAAATTTGTTCTTGAAGCACTATTATTTTTAACTGTATGGAAGTTATTTTTAGCAGAATACAAGAAGATACAATGTTTATTAAACAAAGAAATTTGTAGTGTCTTAACCCATTCTGGAAAAAAAATATACAAATATTATCAGTTCAGTTCAGTTCGGTTGCTCAGTCATGTCCAACCCTTTGCGACCCCATGAATCAAAGCATGCCAGGCCTCTCAGTTCATCACCATCTCCCAGAGTTCTCTCAGACTCACGTTCATCGAGTCCATGATGCCATCTAGCCATCTCATCCTCGGTC
>SJYX01004317.1:60176-128743 GCA_006410675.1 Oreotragus oreotragus | reverse complement strand
ATAAATATCACTATATATATACATATATACCACTCTCTTAACATTATAATATTATTTTATTCTACCCCAAACAGAAAAGTGGTTATAATACCTTCATTCATTCACCAAAATAGCTCCTATTATGCTCCAAGGATTGCTGTAAATGTTGGAAATACAGTAGTAAAAATATTAGGCACGCTCTCTTCTCTCATGAAGGTTATCATCTAGTGGAAGAAAATAAAAGCAAATAAACTTGAAAATTTCTAAATAATTCCATTGTTTAATAGATGTAAAAACAACTATAGAAAGTATCATATGCAGTATCAAAATTTTGGATTGGTCAGTTCAAAGAGTTATATGTCAGGAAATGTTCTGTAAGCTGAGCTTAGAGGCCTCGGAGTTGAAAAGTCTTATGAAAGAGTTATTCTTTTTATAGGAAATACTGTTTTTTAACTGTATACAAATGGGATATTTCAGAGGATCAGTGTATCTAAATCCCTAGCAGTGTTGAAGGTCTTTTATTTTTAATTATTTACAATTTAATTTAGCATATGCAGAATACAGATGTTTGTGTAGGAATAGTATGTATGTGTGTGTACAGAAGAAATCTGAAGAAAATCTTATGGTAAGTTAACTTGTTTATAACTTAGGGTTATGTGTTCACTGGGCTTGCAGCTAAAGTCTTCCCTTCCACGGTTCTTATTTAATTCCCATTTATTGGTTTTGATTAATTTATCTTTAAAGAGAAGTTAATGTCATACTCTCCTTATACTGTTGAATTTAGTTAATTCAAAATCTGTCCTTCAAGGAGTAGGATCTGGAAGATTTTCTTTGTGGCATCCTCATTAGACTCAAGCTTTCGCCATTGCACACAAAGGTGTTTTAATACTTTGTATGAGATTCAAATCTTGTTTGTACCTTCATGACTTTATCTCTGCATTCAGGGGTAACCACCACTAGACAGTGAGTGCTGTTGACTAATTAAATAGCATAGCTTTCAAGAGAAAAGGAGGTCTGTTAGCAATCTGGACCAGTCTTTCCAATTTATGCTTTTTAAATGATCATGATATCATGCTTTCATTTTTAAAGGGAATAAATATGAAGTGATACTATACTGTAATATAAATGAATACATTTATATGGTAATGTCCAATATGTAGAGTGCTTTTCATGTTACTCTATGTAATTCAATCTCAAAAGATAATTTACCAATTTGAGAAGAAGTGATTAAAGCCATTAACATTTGAAAGATTAAACCTGGGTTTTCTATTTACATGCTTCTTTTTAACATTACTTGATAAATTTCAAAGGTGATCCCTGTGTCTCACTCTTTCTTTCTCCTTCTGTCCCTCCTTCTTCTCTCTGGAATATTTGCAACTCTTAATCATAACCCAGAGGGCTTTACCTAGTGCCCTTGAAGTTCTTTTCAAATTCAAAGTGTCAACAATAAATGTGAAACAGCAAAGGCAGTGTAGTTGTTTTAATTAACTAATAATTATAAACTTATTTTTCTTATCTTTGCTTGTGTCCTGTGTTTAATCCAAATGAAAAAAAAAACATGTTTTTTTTTCAATGTTCATGCCTTAAGTTTCCTGAAACTTAAGATGAGTTTGTGGATAAGTGTGGTGAATTTCCTCTTCTCAAGTCCAATGTATGCATAGCTTAGTCATAAAGAATTCAGTTTAAGCTTTTCAGTACCTCTTACCTGCCTTCTTTCCTCTAGGCACACATGTTTTGGGCTGCATATTGCAGAAAATATGTCATACAGACATGCTTGGGAATCTATAAAGATTTTTTTCACAGCAGAAATTAATTTTAGTTATTGTGTGAACATGCGTGTTAAGTAGCTTCAGTCTTGTCTGATTCTTTGTGATCCCATGGACTGTTACCTGCCAGGCTCCTCTCTCCATGGAATTCTCCAGGTAAGAATACTGGAGTGGGTTGTTGTGCCCTCCTCCAGGAGATTTTGCCAACCCAGGGATGTAACCCGCATCTCCTGCATTGGCAGGCAGGTTCTTTACCACTAATGTCACCTGGGAAGTCCTTTTAAGTGTAGTTGTTATTTAGTCACCTAGTCGTGTTCAACTCTGCAAGCCCATGACTGCAACATGCCTGGCCTCCCTGTCCTTCATCATCCCCAAAGTTTGTACAAGATCATGTCCATTGCATTGGTGATGCTATCCAGCCATTTCATCCTCTGATGCACTCTTTTTTTTCTGCCTTCAATCTTTTCCAGCAACAGCGACTTTTCCAATGAGTCAATTGTTCACATCAGATGATCAAAATACTGGAGTTTCAGCTTCAGCATCAGACCTTCTTATGACTATTCAGAGTTGATTTCCCTTAGGATTGACTGGTTTGATCTTCTTGCTGTCAAAGGGACTTTCAGGAGTCTTCTCCAGCACCACAGTTCAAAGGTGTCAATTCTTCAGTGGTCTACCTTTTTTACTGTCCAACTCTCACAACTGTATGTGACTAGTGGGAAGATCATAGCCTTGACTATATGAACATTTGTCAGCAGAGTAACATCTCTGCTTTGCAAGACAGTGTCTAGGTTTGTCATAACTTTCCTGCCAAGAAGCAAATGTCTTCAGATTTCAAGGCTGTAGTCACCATCTGTAGTGATTTTAGAGCCCAAGAAGAGGAAATCTGTCACTACTTCCACTTTCCCCCTTCTATTTGCAATGAAGTAATGGGACAAGATGCCATGATCTTAGATTTTTTTTTTAATTTTTAGTTTTAAACAAGCTCTTTCACTCTCTCCCTTCACCTCCATCAAGAAGCTCTTTAGTTCCTCCTTTGCTTTCTGCCATTAGAACGGTATCATCTGCATATCTGAGGTTTTAAGTGTGAGATATCTCTAAAAGTAAGTTTATGTATATGAAGTTTTCTAACTAAGTTTAATAGTACTTGAAATTAGTTACTTAACATAGTATGTTGACATGAATCTTTAATAGCTGTCTTTTAAATTTAATGACATAATGAAAGATTAAAATAATTCTTGCTCCTCAATTCTGTCCTTATGCGCAGCAAGTTGGGATGTAAACTAAAAGTTTAGGTCACTTGATCCCATGTCTCCACTGGTTCTTGTAAGGAAATAAAATAGGCCCAGAATGGTATTATGGAGACAAATTGGGCCTGGCAAAAAATAAAAATTTGAACAATATCCATGTTTATTATTTATATTTTTATAACCCAGAAATATGTCTTTGATTGGTTTATCTTGGAGAAGGAAATGGCATCCCACTCCAGTACACTTGCCTGGAGAATTTCATGGACAGGGGAGCCTGGGCAAGTACAGTCATGGGATTGCAAAGAGTCAGACATGACCGAATGATTAACACACAAACACACACACGTACACGAGCCAGAGATGTTTATTTTCATTTTCACTTTTCTCCTTTCCATTGTCAAATGGCTTATGTGTGTACTACCCAAGTATAATTTTCTCCACATGGCTACACTTCCAGTGAGTGAAATTCACCCAGGAATGTCCAGCTCTTTGCAACCCATGGACTACACAGTCCATGGAATTCTCCAGGCCATAATACTAGAGTGGGTAGCCTTGCCCTTCTCCAGAGGATCTTCCCAACCAAGGGATTGAACCCACGTCTCCCACATTGCAGGCAGATTCTTTAACAGCTGAGCAACAAAGGAAGCCCAAGAATACTGGAGTGGGTAGCCTATCCCTTTTCCAGTGGACCTTCCTGACCCAGCAATCCAACTGGGGTCTCCTGCACTACAGGTGGATTCTTTCCCAACTGAACTATCAGTGGCTACCTTCTATTTTTTATCTGTTGGTCACCTAGGAATCTAGTTTCTTTGTGTGGTTCTTAACATCCCATCATTCTTTCTGTGAACTACTATAGCATTTTATATAAGGTTTTTGTTTCATAACAACAAATAATTAGTTCTCTAGTTTTCACTCCTAATACAGGATTCAATATATCCATTTATTTTCCTAGCCAAAAACATGATGTAGAATTTGATATGCAATGTTCTCATAATGAGCAATTATTGAATGCAAAAAATTATTGAATAAACCAGTGAACAATTAGAATATTTCCACATATTAAAGTCAAAATAAGTGGTGATATAGTGAATGTGATCAGTTGCTCAGTTGTGTCAGACTCTTTGCAGCCCTTTGGACTGTAGCTGGTCAGACTGCTCTGTCCGTGGGATTTTTCAGCCAAAACTAGTGGAGTGCATTACCATTTCCCCCTCCACGGAATCTTCCTAACACAGATACTGAAATTACATCTCCTCCATTTCAGGTGGATTAAAGGATAATTGAAATGGGAAAGTTACTGGAGTTCTACATTCTTTTTTCCTTGCTTCTACTTTCTAGTTTTATCAAATAAAAAGGATAATCAACTATCTTGGTTTGCCTAAATGGAAGCATCCTGGGTCATGGGGCTTTCAGGAGTATCCAGCGCTGTTTGGGAGGCTGTTGTTTATAGTTACATATTCTATTTAAATGCATAGATGTCTAATGCTACATTTACAGAAGATGGAAGTATAATTTATGTGACCTCAACATCTTTAACAAAGATCAGACAGATATTATAATTTGATATGTTTCAAGATAGCCAAATTTTGGAAATATATAATGGAAATATCCAAATATATTTTCATACTTCATATAAGTTTTTTTCTTAGTTCCTTGTTTATAATCACATTCTTGTTTCTGAATATTTTACCTAAAATATAATATATGATATAAATAATACATGAAGCATTTTCTATAGATTTGAAAATAAAGATTTCCAAGTTAAAAAAAATTAACAGGAAGCTGTCCACAGAAATGATGAAAGGCCTTAAAATAATTTTTTGTCTGCCTATGATATTTGATTTATAACATATTCAAATATTAAATGTCAGTCTTATTTTCAGTATTTGATTAGAATGGATTACTTCCTTTAAAAATATTTCAATTAAAACTTGATTTTTTGTCAGATTGCTCAATCTTTTTCAGTAGAGCTTCACAGGCAATATAACATAATGATCAAGGCCATAGACAATAGAATCAGACAGTCTGGATTCATATCTCAGTCCTGGGATGTACTGAGTGACCTTCAAAAAATTACCCAGCAAACTGTCCATCTGTTTTCTCATTCATAAAGTACATATGATAATGATGATGATGATAACTAATAATACCTTCATGTAAAAGGTTGCTGTGAAAATGAAAGGGTTGGTTGACTGGCTGAGAGAAAGTACCTTTTGTTTAGTATTTTACAGTTTATGCAAATAGATGAATCTTCTTGCCCCATTCATTCTATTTTCAATTATGTAACAAAGAAGTTCTTCTTTTTCATGTCATATTTTCAAATATAAATACTGAGTTACAAAATGTACACTGGTGCTGAAAAATGTCTGGCCTTAAACAATGACAATCAAATATAAGTTTTCTAAACTATATAGTCCCTGAAACCTTTTATTACTGTGTCTTTGGAATCAAATCTTTAGTAACAATTGACTTTTGGATATTTGACATTATTATTTTTTTTAGGTTTGCTTTAAAAAGGTTCAATATAACTATGAGTCTTAAATATATAAATTGTTATAGATAGATAAACATATATATGTAATTATATCCTTAATATTCAGTGAATTTTTTTTTTGGAGACACAAAAAATTTTGGAGGAAGTATGTCTACTAGTTGGAAACTGTGTTAGTACTCTCTCTGGTCTACAAAGAAAACAGTGCACTATAAGTAACCCAAGAACAACACAATCATCTGAAGGTGGTAGTTAGTCTGCAAAGTATATCTCAAACATATTTCTATTTACCCTGAATTAAAATTAATATTATTACCTTGAAGTAAATATACTTAGTTTTTTTATTTTGTAGTCTAGGATAACCATTTTATCATGTAGTTTAGAGTAACCGTATTTAAAAAGGATTGTCATGTAAATTTAGAATGAACTATAAATTTCCTTTTATTTTTCTGAAAATCGATGGAGACTTAAATCCCACAAAATCAATGTGCAAGTCTACTGTTCAGTTCAGTTCAGTTCAGTCGCTCAGTCGTGTCCGACTCTTTGCGACCGTAGACTATATAATATTGTGTTTTATTTTCCTTATGTAGATTTGTAAAACAAAACAAAGCAAAATTAAACAATAAGCAAATCTTATTTTTTGTCTGATTTAATTCTTTCCATGTCAAATTGTCACACCTTGTTTAAAAAAAGTGATAAACATGAGTTTATCAGTACATTAGTAAGACATGTTTATTACATCTAAAACAGTCTTTCCAATGACTTACCAAATAGAATTGAACTGCTATCTACCTACAAAAGGAGTCCAAAAGAGTGAAAATGAACAGGTGAAAATAATGTGGAGGCTATACTGACACCCGGTTTCCAAAAAATATTTTAGGTCTAGAGAAAAATATTATTCAATGTTTTAAAACTAATATTAGTTTACTAATTAAACTCCAAGTAACAAGAAATTAAGAAGAAATGTCAGAATCTTAGAGAAAAGAAGCATAATTTGAAATGATGGACTAATTGGATTTTTTTTTCCTTAGTTCTAAATCTGGATAAAGTGTGAGAATTTTGAATCTGTTGGAAAATATAATTCGACCCAATTATGATGGCTTAACCATGTTCGTGATATAGACAGAACATATGACACTTCCCCTAATGTTGTTTTTTTGCCATTCCTGCTTCACATCTCATGAGTGACAAAAATTGGGCTGAATGAATTTCCAGTTAGGAGGAAAGAAGTTGTTGTGCAGACAGTGTCCACACATCAGAATAAAACAGAATCTCTTATTTATTCTTCCTTATGTTTCAAATATCACTGATCTTGATTTTCAAAATAGCAATATATTAAATTTCAGTGAAATTAATTACTAATTATTTTCTGTCTTTTAAAATTATTTTCTTTTTGTTTTATAATTTGAAATTTTATAGTCAAGATTTTGAAACTTAAATTGACATTTTAGGAGAATTTTCTAGATAAGTAGCTTGAATCTCCAGCAAGTATTTGTATTTAATTTTATTATTAAAAATGTGAAATAAAATATATGATTTTCTAAATTGCCTATGTGGGCTTCCCAGGTGGCACAGTGGTTAAAAAAAAAAAAAANTATCTAGGTTGGTCATAACTTTTCTTCCAAGGAGTAAGCATGTTTTAATTTCATGGCTGCAGTCATCATCTGCAGTGATTTTGGAGCCCCCCAAAATAAAGTCTGACACTGTTTCCACTGTTTCCCTGTCTATTTCCCATAAAGTGACAGGACTGGATGCCATGATCTTCGTTTTCTGAATGTTGAGCTTTAAGACAACTTTTTCACTCTCCTCTTTCACTTTCATCAAAAGGCTTTTTAGTTCCTCTTCACTTTCTGCCATAAGGGTGGTTTCACTTGCATATCTGAGGTTATTGATATTTCTCCTGGCAATCTTGATTCCAGCTTGTGTTTCTTCCAGGCTAGTGTTTCTCATGATCTACTCTTCATATAAATTAAATAAGCAGGGTGACAATATACAGTCTTGACCTACTTCTTTTCCTATTTGGAACCAGTCTGTTGTTCCGTGTCCAGTTCTAACTGGCGTGCTGCAATTCATGGGGTCACAAAGAGTCGGACATGACTGAGCAACTGAACTGAACAAAATTATCAAGAGATGACCAGTCCACACTGCATCCAGTACCATTTCTTTAGTATTGAAATAATGAATAACAGTAGGATGATACTTCTTTCCGTGGTATTATACTCATAAAGGGATTAGTTTAGTCTCACTGATGGTCACTTGATATGACCGGGGAGAAATAAAGCAGGAGAGTATGTTCTGATATGCTTTTATTTTTTGGTAACAGCTTTATTGAAACATAATTCACCTACCATATGGCTCACCCATTTAAAGAGTTCAATTCAATGGTTTTCTGTATATTCACAGGGCTGTGCAAACATACTGCAATCAATTTCCAAACATTTTTTTTCATTAACAGTAACCTCCCTCTCCCATTTCCCCTCAGCCTTTCCATCTCTAGGTAGCCACAAATCTAGTTTTTATATCTATGGATTTTTATGGATTTACCTATTCTGGACATGTCATATGCATGAAATCATATAATATACAGTCTTTTATGACTGTCTTCTTTTGATAAATATAGTATTTATGAGGTTCATCTATACTGTTACATGTATCCTTACTTCATTCCTTTTTATTGCTGGAGGATATTCCATTATACAGATTCTTCACATTCTATTTATCCAGTCACTGATAGGTGCTTGTATTGTTTCCACTTTTGGCTATTTGGAATAATGCTATAAACATTTGTGTACAACTTTTTGCATAGACATATGTTTTCAGTTCTCTTGGTATATACCAAAGAATAAAATTGCTGGGTCATATGAGAAGTCTATGTTTGTCTTTTGAGAAACTGCCAAGCTGTTGCCAAAGCTGCTACACCTTTTTACATTCCCACCAGTCATGTGTGAAGTGGTATCTCATTGTAATTGCAAGTTGCGTTTCCCTGATGGCAAATAATATCAAGTATCTTTTCATGTGCTTATTGGCTATTTGTATATCTTCTTTGGAGAAATATCTATTCAGATTCTTTGTTCACATTTTACCTGGGTTGTAGTCTTATTATGAGTTCTAAGAGTTTTGATATGCTTTTGAGTAACAGCATGAAGTGGAAAAATATGGGCATCTCTGAAAATGATAATAATATACATATTGATTGAGATGCTTGGAATTACATAAGAGCTGGAGGGCACTGTAAAGATGCCCAAGGTCAAGCCCTCTTTTTATAGATAAGGAAACAAGCTATTATAAAAATTAAATGATTTTCTGAGAAGCAGAGCCAGAAGATTAGAGAATGGAGATTCAAGCACAAGTGTTTATACAGAATTTGCCAATTTAGCTGATTAATTTCATTGCTTAGAAATGCAAAATGATGCTCTGTGATGGCAAGAATTCTTAGATCTTTCTTTGCCTCTTGTTCTTGTTTATATTTATTGCTGTGGATCATACCAGGTTTCTGTTTGCCAGGGCAGGACTAATGCACAATGAGTTTGAGAATGAGTTAGAGCTCAAGTTAGACTTCAGCATTCATCAGAACTGTTTGGAGAGCTTGTGAAAACACAATCATGCCCAACATACATAATATACAGTAGTATGTAAATATATATATATTTAAAATAATGACATGTGATGCACAAGTGCCAGTGACAAAGGTTAAATATTGTATAGCACTTATTATATGAACTCCAAATAAACATTTACTAAGTGGGAACTGAAAAACATAGTTTAATGTGTAATCTTATAGCCATGGTTCTGAAATGAGCATGTACCAGAATCACCTGGAGGGCTTATTAACACACGTATTGCTGGACTCTACCTAACAAGTTTCAGATTTAGAAGAGCTGTGGAGGGACCAATAATTTGCATTTCTGACCAGTTCCCAGGTAGTGCTGATGCTTGTAGATCCAGGGATCTCACTCTGAGAACCCCTGCACTAAAGGGAAGAAAACATTTCAGTGTCAGGGGCAGAGATACTGTGATAGAGGGCAGGACCAAATTATAATACAATGCCATAAACAAATGTACAATTTTTCCAGATGGTCTTAATTTTAATCTTTTTTCAGTATATACTTTGAAATACCTGATTTGCTTTTTCTTACACTAGCTTGAAGGGAGCAAAAATACCAGTTCTTTTGATTTCTATAATCACAAATTGCAGAACTTTGTACCATCAAGTATTATATATAATTACATATATACGTATATAATATATACAAAACATTATATATAATTATGTATACATGAAAACATTTGACAAACCTATTTGGCTTCACTTGTAACCTAGAATGTTTGTCCTAAAACAAGACAGCAAGAGGATATCATTATGATATAGCTGGAAAGCTGATCACATTTCTCTGAAGAGGTCAGTCATGGCCAGAGGGCTTAGATTACTTAACACCAATAATTGTATACCATTGGTGCTCTGTAAATAAAGAACCTATGTTATTGAATGGATGAGTGCTTTCTCTGCCATGGGTTTTACTTTGGTTCAGACATGATAAATTTCAAGCTGAAGAACATGGCTGATAAATTTAGTTATATTTTTCAGACTTCTGTATCAAGGTGAAAGGCATAGGCATTTTACTGTCTTTCTGAATCCTTGTATGTCATCTTCTGTTGGGAGTTCTGAACCATGTCTAAACTTAACCTTTAAGCTTTAGGTAATCAACTATATGGTTGGGCCCAATCATTAGGGTTTTCCTGTAACATTTCTAAGACAATTTTAACATGAAGCATTCGGAAGTTACAAATGAATTAGCCTATACTGAGTATCTTTTAAATATTTACTTTTAAAAATTTTACTTAAAATTTTTTGATTTATCTTTGGTTGTGCTGGTCTTTGTTGCAGCATGGTCTTTTCTCTAGTTGCTGTGAGCAGGGGCTACTCTGTAGTTGCAGAGTGTGGGCTTCTCGTTGAGGTGACTTCACTTGTTGCAGAGCACCAGCTCTAGGGTGTGCAGGCTTTGGTAGCTGCAGCTTCCAGACTCTAGAACACAGGCTTGATAGTTGTGGCACACAGGCTTAGTTGCTTTGCAGCACATGGGATCTTCCTGGACCAGGGATCGAACTTGCATCTCCTGCACTGACAGGTGGACTCTTATCATTGTGCCACCAAGGAAGCCCTGTCTGAAGTCTTTAGCATACTTATTGTTTTGGTTGAATCTAGTTTAAGAAGTCAGGAAATTTTTGTGTATAACCTTCGTAAAGATATTAATCATTCAAAATAGTGGATCTAAAATCATGGCATCTGGTCCCATCACTTCATGGGAAATAGATGAGAAAACAGTGGAAACCGTGTCAGACTTTATTTTTGGGGGCTCCAAAATCACTGCAGATGGTGATTGCAGCCACGAAATTAAAAGATGCTTACTCCTTGGAAGGAAAGTTATGACCAACCTAGATAGCATATTCAAAAGCAGAGACATTACTTTGCTGACTAAGGTCCGTCTAGTCAAGGCTATGGTTTTTCCAGTAGTCATGTATGGATGTGAGAGTTAGACTATAAAGAAAGCTGAGCACGGAATAATTGATGCTTTTGAACTGTGGTGTTGGAGAAGACTCTTGAGAGTCATTTGGACTGCAAGGAGATCCAACCAGTCCATTCTAAAGGAGATCAATCCTGGATATTCTTTGGAAGGAATGATGCTGAAGCGGAAACTCCAATTCTTTGGGTACCTTATGTGATGAGTTGACTCATTGGAAAAGTCTCTGATACTGGGAGGGATTGGAGGTAGGAGGAGATGGGGGCGATGGAGGGTGAGATGGCTGGATGGCATCTCTGACTCGATAGACATGAGTTTGGGTGAACTCTGGGAGTTGGTGATGGACAGGGAGGCCTGGCGTGCTGCAATTCATGGGGTCGCAAAGAGTTGGACACGACTGAGTGACTGAACTGCACTGAACTGAACTGAAGGGAGAATAAAACTTGGAAAATTCTCATGATGTAAAACACCAAATGGGCTTCCCAGGTCGCTCAGTAGTAATGAATCTGTGCCAGTGCAGGAGATACAGGTTCAATCCCTGGGTCAAGAAGATCCCCTGGAGGAGGAAATGGCAACCCACTCCAGTATTCTTGCCTGGGATATCCCATGGACAGAGGAGTCTGGTGAGCTACAGTCCATGGAGTTGCAAAGAGTTGAACACAACTGAGCAGCAGCAGCAGCAGCAGCATCCCCCAATATTTATACTATCCTTCTTTTTAACAACAAATCACTTCCCCACAATTTTAACTGGACATAGTGTCCAACCAGATAGAGACCACATTTCCCAGCATCACTAGCTGGGAGGCTATGGAAGTGGCCATGTGAGTGCATGCTGTTCGGTGGGATACAAACAACAGTGATGTGTGGTCTCTGGGTCACACCTTAAAAAGGAAGTTCTTTGCCAACCATTATCTCTCTCCTCCTCAATGCTGGCTGGAATATGACCCTTCCACAAATGAAAGCTGTATATTGAGAATGTTCAGTTCAGTTCAGTCACTCAGTCACATCTGACTCTTTGCAACCCCATGAATGGCAGCATGCCAAGCCTCCCTGTCCATCACCAACTCCAAGAGTCCACCCAAACCCATGTCCATTGAGTCAATGATGCCATCCAGCCATCTCATCCTCCATTGTCTCCGTCTCCTCTTGCCCCAATCCCTCCCAACATCAGAGTCTTTTCCAATGAGTCAACTCTTCACGTCAGTTGGCCAAAGTATTGGAGTTTCAGCTCCAACATCAGTCCTTGCAATGATTCACTCAGACTCACGTCCATCGAATCCGTGATACCATCCAGCCATCTCATCCTCTGTCGTCCCCTTCTCCTCCTGCCCCCAATCCCTCCCGACATCAGAGTCTTTTCCAATGAGTCAACTCTTCACGTCAGTTGGCCAAAGTATTGGAGTTTCAGCTCCAACATCAGTCCTTGCAATGAACACCTAGGACTGATCTCCTTTAGGATGGACTGGTTGGATCTCCTTGCAGTCCAAGGGACTTTCAAGAGTCTTCTCCAACACCACAGTTCAAAAACATCAATTCTTCCGTATTCAGCTTTCTTTATAGTTCAACCCTCACATCCATACATGACCACTGGAAAAACCATAGCCTTGACTAGACGGACCTTTTTTGGCAAAGTAATGTCTCTGCTTTTTAATATGTTGTCTTGGTTGGTCATAACTTTCCTTTGAAGGAGTAAGCATCTTTTAATTTCATGGCTGATATCACCATCTACGGTGATTTTGGAGCCTTAAAAAATAAAGTCAGCCACTGTTTCCACTGTTTCCCCATCTATTTCCCATAAAATGATGGAACTGGATGCCATGATCTTAGTTTTCTGAATGTTGAGCTTTAAGCCAACTTTTTCACTCTCCTCTTTCACTTTTATCAAGAAGCTCTTTAGTTCTTCTTCAATTTCTCCCATAAGAGTGGTGTCATCTGCATATCTGAGGTTATTGATATTTCTCCCGGCAATCTTTTTTTTTTCTTTCTGTACAATATTGTATTGGTTTTGCCATACGATGACACGAATCTGCCATGGGTGTACATGTCTTGATTCCAGCTTGTGCTTCCTTCAGCCCAACGTTTCTCATGATGTACTCTGCATAGAAGTTAATTAAATAGGGTGACAGTATACAGCCTTGACGTACTCCTTTTCCTATTTGGAACCAGTCTGTTGTTCCATGTCCAGTACTAACTGTTGCTTCCTGACCTACATACAAATTTCTCAAGAGGCAGGTCAGGTGGTCTGATATTCCCATCTCTTTCAGAATTTTCCACAGTTTATTGTGATCTACACAGTCAAAGGCTTTGGCATAGTCAATAAAGCAGAAATAGATGTTTTTCTGGAACTAGAGACACCTATCAACCACTAATTCCAGAATAAGAAATAGATATGTCTTATTTAATACCTGACATTTTAGGTTCTTCTTAGCTTATCCCTTAATATATGCATTATCTCATTTAATCCTTATAATTAACATGTCAGGTATTGGTTGGTACCCCCACTTATAGATGAAGATAGGACAGATTAATTTGCCCAAGCAAATGGGAAAACTGAAATTGAAGTACAGATAACCTGCATTCAAGTCTAATTATTTTTTCCAAATGGATTGTTTTCAGGAAAAAAAGAAAAACGTTTTCTAGTCCAGAAGGTAAAATGTCAAGGAGATGTGACTGAAAGTTCATAAAATCAAGTAAGTATCATTTGAACAGGTCTTGTTTATCAAATTTTATCTATTAGAGCTGGGGTGTACCTTTGAAGATTGAAACCAGAGAGTTAAGGTTAATAGAAAAGAAGAACTGTTTTTCATAGAAAGTCAACTAAGAGAAGTCGCTACCCTAGGAAGAAGGAAAGACAATAGAGTCATGTTAGGGAAATTTGTGGGTGTTTGGCTATATCCTTAACTTGTAGTTTTACATTTTCAGAAGAAACTCTGCCTTCCCCAAAAAGGGGCCTCTCTCTGCCAGAAATCTCAGATGGACTGGCCAAAACAGCATGGTGTTCCTTAAATTCTCATGCTGGTGCTAGCACAGCACACCAAGCAGTGAGCAGCTATGCTGACAACAACTCAATGAGCAAGAAGCAGACCATATGCTAAGACACGACCTCTATAAACACCCTTAACTTCACAGTGATGAAAAAGCAGGTGCTTAGTAACCATATTTCAAAATTATGTCACAGTTTGGATTTTGGAAGAACATCAACAAATCCTGTATCCACAACCAAAAGACTGCAAATTATCTTTGGGTTGGTTGCTCTTGGAAGTTTTCTTATGTGAGGACCTTCAGAACGAAAGTGACACTAGTTTTCTTTGTCTTTGAGAAGGCCGTGTTCTCCTACATGTGGTGTCAAGTTATCTGCCTCCTTTCCTTTTCTTCTAACAAGTGTGCTTTGGTCCAGGTTACCCCTACTTGGGAATATCCCCTACAGGAGGAAATGGCAACCCATTCCAGCATTCTTGCCAGGATGATCCCACGGACAGAGGAGCCTGGTAGGTCCATGGGATCCCAAAGAATGGGACTCAACTGAAGTGACTGAGCTCCCTACTCAAGCCCTACTCTCCCTTTTCCTCCTACCCTGCTTCTTTGTATTTATGCTAGAGAAAGGAATGTCCTTTTCTAAGTCCAGACCCCTTGCCTTCTTCTTTTGCTAGGATATTGCTCCATCAATAGTCCCTCTTAATTGACTTCCCGACCTTTCTGTCTGGTGATCCCTGTCCCTTATTAACACACAAACAACTCCCTTGTGGTGGTTTTGTAATGTGTTAACTTGACTAACATACACACAAGCCCCTTGTGGTGGTTTTGTAATGTGTTAACTTGAACTGCATTTCCAAGAATTCTCCTCCTTGTGTATTTCTAGTTATTTGGGTCAAAGGGAGACTCCTGTGGGAGACTGGGAAGGTGGAAGTGAGGCAGCAGCCATTTTGTAGTTTGTACACGTTGCCACTTATCAGCTGGCTCAGTTGGTTGCTGTGATCAGCAGCCAGGTATGCAACTGCCCTACCTTCCCCTGAACCCTCCTTTCATGCTCCCTTTCTAGGCCAGGTATATGAACTTAGCTCCACGAGGACGTCTCCAGAGTCCACAGGACACACCACACCATGCAGAGGCAGCAAGAACTGACAAGGGTCTTGGTTCATCCTTGTGGGGCCCCAGCTCATGTTTGTGGATTCTGGACTGCTCTTGATCTCTTCCATTTTACAGCCACCTTCCCTTCTGTTTATCCTGCGGACTTCATGCTCCAACTCCAGACCAAAGACAACCTCACAGAAACTGCTTGACCAGCTCCCATAATTCCATAAGGTCAAATTCCTGTGACAAATCCCTGTTTGTGTGTGTGTGGGAGTGTGTGCATACACACATCTCCTAGTGGCTGGCTGTTACTGATATATACCTCTTGATATCTTTGCCTAACACCCTCAAATTATACACTGCCCAGATTCTTCCTTTTTTTTTATCTCAACATTCTCTAGAATGTATAGTCAATATCTTACTGCAACATATTCAAGTGTTTGTCAAAGTCAGAACACTCGTTAAAAATGCAGATTCTGAAGCCCCCTCATCACACTAACTGAACCAGAATCTCTTGTGATGGACCTTGGAATATGCATTTTGGATAAGGTCTCCCCAGAATGTGATGCACAGTAAAGTTTAAGCACAATATAATGCTTGACTCCCTGTAAACTGGACCTTTTTCCCTCACTGTCTCCTGTACCATCTGTTGTCATTCAGTCACTCAGTTGTGTCCAACTCTTTGTGACTCCATGGATGTAGCATGCCTGTCCATCTTCCAGAGTTTGCTCAAACTAGTGTCCACTGGGTCAGTGATGCCATCCAACCATCTCATCCTCTGTTGTCCCCTTCTCCTCCTGACTTCAATCTTTCCCAGCAACAGGGTCTTTTCTAATGAGTTGGCTCTTCCCATCTGATGGCCAAAGTATTGGAACTTCAGTTTCAGCATCAGTCCTAATGAATATCCAGGATTGAATTCCTTTAGGATTGACTGATTTGATCTCCTTGCAGTCCAAGGGACTCTCAAGAATCTTCTCCAACACCACAGCTCAAAAGCATCAATTCCTCAGTGTTCAGTCTTCTTTATGGTCCAACTTTCACATCCTTACATGACTTCTGGAAAAACCATAGCTTTGGCTATATGGACTATTCCACTTGAAGCTGTTCTCTTGAACAGCATAGATGGCTTTCTTGTTTATCTTTTCTCTGGTTTTGATCTTCAGGAGCAGTTGACATTATTGCAAAATCCTTTCTTTTTATTCTTTATGTCCTTATAACTGTATGTCTGGATGGGTGTCCCCTAAAATTTTCTAATTTGCTCCAGATACTTGGCCCTTAGAAATCTACCCTAATTCTCCTTAATACTACTACTCCTTTTTGTTTTCTTAGCTAGCATTTCCCAACGTAGTATCTCAATTCAACTAAGGAATGTATTGAACAATTACAGTGTGCCCTGGGCTGTGTTGGCCCCTGGGAATAATCCTTACACTCTAGGAGCTCACAGTCCAATCATCCAAGAGATGATTATAATTAAATTATCAGTTGTAATTTTGGTTTTTAAGTGCTTCCAGAGTGAGTAGTGAGTGCTACGATGGAAGAGGCCAGGGCAATATGCCTAGAAAAAATGAAAGTGTTAGTTGCCCAGTTATGTCTGGCTCTTTGCAATGCCATGGACTATAGCCTACCAGGCTCCTCTGTCCATGGAATTCTCCAGGCAAGAATACTGGAGTAACCATTCCTTTCTCCAGGTGGTCTTTCTTACCCAAGGATCAAAACCCGGTGTCCTGCATTGGCAGGCAGATTCTTTACCATCTGAGTCGCTGGGGAAGTCCAATATGCCTAGAGGAAGACTTAGAGAATTGTCACTCCAGCCAGGTACAGAATTGAATGAGAATGTTCCAGCAAGGAAAAGAGCCTGTCCAAAAGGTGGGAGGTGTGAGGGATCAAGGTACATTCTAGGACCTGTAAATAATTTGTCTTGTCATGTGAGGAAATGGCTAACATGAAATTGACCAGGTAAATTAAGGGTGCTCACAAAGAGGCTTCACCACCTTCTTAAGACATTTGTCTTTATTCAAAGATGGCATTAGGGAGTTTTAAGTAGTAGAGAAAAAGGGTGACAGATTCATGCTTTGGGAATAATCTCCTAGTAGTGGTGAAAAAGGTGGCACTCCCAAAGCCAGGGGAGCCAGTTAGGAGGCTCTTGTAAAAACTCAAGGTGAGGAATTGTGTGTCCCTGAGTCAAGCCTGGTTAGGGTGGGGGAAAATGAAGAGCGATATCTGGGAGATGCATTTGACAGAACTTAGGGGCTGATTTGATTTGTGGTGGCTGGAGTGTGGGGTGGGATTTGGGAGTGAAAGAGAAAGCGGAGCCTAGGATATGGTGTAGATTTCTGGGTTTAGTGAGTAGATTATACACCTTTGTCTTAGGGATTCAAGGAGGAAAAACAGGTTGGGATGAGGACAGGGATCAGGAATGAAGAGTTTGCTTCTGTGCTTGTTCAGGCGCTATCCAGTAGACAGGTGAACATAAGGATAAGCAGGCATGCTCAGGGGGGCTGGGCCTTGCTCACCATTATTGACTCTGCTCTTTTGGGCACCCCAAGTCATGCCTGCTTATCTCAGCTTTTATAAGGAGAAATGACTACCCAACACAGTGAAACAATCTAAAAGAATTAATTTGTTAGTTCTGTCCTATAAACTCTGTAACTTAATACTTCTTGCTTCCTCATCTTTCCTGTTCTGTGAGCAGCATTGAAGGGGAAGCTGTGGAAGGCTGAATAATGGTCCCTCAAAGATGTCCATGTCCTAATTCCAGGGACTTCTGAATGTGCCACCTACATGGCAAAAGGGTTTTTTGCAAATGTCATTAAATTAAACATGTTGAGATGGGGAGACTAACCTGGATAATGTGAGTGGCCCAGTGTAAGTACAAGCATCCTTATAAGAAGGTGCTAGAAATGATGGAGTTAGAGGAGATATGATGAGGGAAGTAGTGGTCAAGGTGATACAGGGCCACTAGGCAAAGAATGCAAGTGGCCTCTTGAAGCTGGAAAATGTAAGGAAATGGAATTTCCCCCAGCCTCCAGAAGGAAACAGATCTGTTTACACTTTTATTTCGGGCCAATGAGACTGAATTTGTACTTCTAATCTCCAGAACTAAAAGATAATACACTTTGTTTTATGTCACTAGATTTGTTGTAATCTGTTACATCAGCAGTAGGAAACGAAGACAGAAATTATCAAGAATTGAAGCTGGAGAGATACATAAGGGCCTTAGATGTTAGCATGACTGAACTCTCAAATCCTGCTTCATAAGGTCTGAGTTGTGTGTGTGCATGCTAAGTCACTTCAGAAGTAGTTTGACTCTGTGTGACCCTCTGGACCTCAGCCTGTCAGACTCCACTCTCCATGGGATTCTCCAGGCAAGAATACTGGAGTGAGTTGCCATGCCCTCCTCCAGGGATCAAACTCATGTCTCTTAAGTCTCCTGCATTGACAAGTGGATTCTTTACCACTAGCACCACCAAGGTCTGGGTTGTTGTTGTTCAGTCGCTAAGTCATGTCTGACTCTTTGCGACCCCATAGACTGCAACATGCCAGGCTTCCTTGTCCTTCACCATTTCCTGGAGTTTGCTCAAACTCATATTCATTGAGTCGGTGATGTCATCCAACAATCTCATTCTCTGTCTCTCCCTTCTCCTCCTGCCTTCGATCTTTCCCAGCATCAGGGTCTTTTCCAGTGAGTTANTAGACTGCAACATGCCAGGCTTCCTTGTCCTTCACCATCTCCTGGAGTTTGCTCAAACTCATATTCATTGAGTCGGTGATGTCATCCAACAATCTCATTCTCTGTCTCTCCCTTCTCCTCCTGCCTTCGATCTTTCCCAGCATCAGGGTCTTTTCCAGTGAGTTAATTCTTTGCATCAGGTGGCCAAAGTATTGGAACTTCAGCTTCAGCATCAGTCCTTCCAATCAATATTCAGGGTTGATTTCCTTTAGGATTGACTGATTTGATCTTCTTGCAGTCTAAGGGACTCTTAAGAGTCTTCTCCAGCACCACAGTTTGAAGACATCAATTCTCCAGCCCTCAGTCTTCTTTATGGTCCAACTCTCACATCTGCACATGGCTACTGGAAAAACACAGCTTTGCCTATATGTATCTTTGTCAGCAAATTGATTTATAATACACTGTATTAAAAATTACATTAAAGATTGTATTAAAGATTACATCACTCCCAAAGACCCCAGTGCCCACATTCATTATTTCTTGGTTAGATACTAGTAACCTATCCAAGCAATTATACTGTATTGTCATCTCTTTTGCCAAATCAGTCATTTTTGGACATTAGACTGCATCTGAATCACTTGGAGAGTGATTTCTAGCCACACCCTCCCCCCGACACAGTAGGTTTCATATCAGTTCAGTTCAGTTCAGTCACTCAGTCGTGTCCGACTCTTTGCGACTTCATGAATCACAGCACGCCAGGCCTCCCTGTCCATCACCATCTCCGGAGTTCACTCAGACTCACGTCCATCGAGTCCGTGATGCCATCCAGCCATCTCATCCTCTGTTGTCCCCTTCTCCTCCTGCCCCCAATCCTTCTCAGCATCAGAGTCTTTTCCAATGAGTCAACTCTTCGCATGAGGTGGCCAAAGTACTGGAGTTTCAGCTTTAGCATCATTCCTTCCAAAGAAATCCCAGGGTTGATCTCCTTCAGAATGGACTGGTTGGATCTCCTTGCAGTCCAAGGGACTCTCAAGAGTCTTCTCCAACACCACAGTTCAAAAGCATCGATTCTTCGGCACTCAGCCTTCTTCATAGTCCAACTCTCACATTCATACATGACCACAAGAAAAACCATAGCCTTGACTAGACGGACCTTAGTTGGAAAAGTAATGTCTCTACTTTTGAATATGCTATCCAGGTTGGTCATAACTTTCCTTCCAAGGAGTAAGTGTCTTTTAATTTCATGGCTGCAGTCACCATCTGCAGTGATTTTGGAGCCCCCCAAAATAAAGTCTGACACTGTTTCCACTGTTTCCCCGTCTATGAAGTGATGGGACCAGATGCCATGATCTTCATTTTCTGAATGTTGTGCTTTAAGACAACTTTTTCATTTTCCTCTTTCACTTTCATCAAGAGGCTTTTTAGGGCATGAGAATTTTCATTTCTAACAAGCTTCTCACTGATGTTATTTATCTGGGGATCACTGGGGGTCACAACTTTGAGAACCGCTCTAATATCTATACTGATCTCTTTGTACTCACTCTAAAAGATGTTGTGTAGATCTCTCCCTTCTTTATTACACTGTCAATTCTCTTAGATCTCATTCTTCTGTTTATCCTCAGCATTAGCAACATGCCTGACCAAGTAGACATTTCATGAATATCTGCTAATCTCCTGGGTAGCCTTTACATTCTTTAAAAGCTAGGGACCTAGCTTCTTTCAGCAAAACATTATATTGCACAAGGCCTTCTTTAAGATATAATAATTGTTTACAACTCCAGAAAATTTCATTGAGATATGAGCAATTGGATACTATCTCCAATAGGCTGAGCACAGTCCACTCTCCGGTACTTTTATATGTCTGCAAAATGACTTTGGCAAATTCTCAATAAGAGATCTGTCAAGTGTAATACTATCACAAGGTATTTGGTGACATGAAGAAGAAAGAAATTAGAAGATTAAATATTTCCCTCCACCGGGGGCAGGAGAGGTGGTGAAGAGAAGAAAACCACATTAGTAGTTTCAAATGCTCTTTTTTTATGAGAGCATCGAGGAACAACAATGTTGGTTTTCACCAGTGAACACTGGGTTCCCAGAGACAATGCAGTTCTGTTTCAGTGCAGCCTTTCCCTGACAGCTCAAAGCTTGGCTTTGCCCCAGAACCATTTTTTAGCCTGATATGACTTCCCGATTGAGTTCTAAAGAGAAGAGGCTCTCCAAGTAGGTTTTTAATCTTTCATAATGTTTTTAGAATTCTTGTGTTAAGGTGTCTAGAGGCTCTTATATACCAGATTCTTCAAATAATATTCTTTCTAGTTAGTTGGCCTGAAAAATATAATCAACCATTAGAATACGAATATGATATTTTATAAGATTATAAAGTATAATTATAATTTTCTTTTGTTATTCTAAGTTGGATGCAATCCATATTGATTTATCTTTTAGAATAAGGCAGCATAGTTACAATAAGACAGCTAGAGGAGAGAGATTTAATCCTAGCATCTACTTTTATTTAAATAAGTTTGATATATTTTGGAGTCATGCAGTGCTGCTACAGAGGTGGCAAATACATGACTGATCAGACTGCATCCACCTGACTTTACCCTCTTCAACACAAATGCATCTTGAAAATCCTTTTGAACATGTTGATGACATGGTTAGAAGCCTAGCTCTGGAAGACAGAGCTGGGTTGGAATATATGCTGTTATAATTACTGAAGACATGGCCTCAGACAAGGTAATCTCTAGGCACTAGTTTTAGTTAGTAAACAGTGGTAATGGTAGTAGAGATCTTACAAAGCTTTAGTGAGCTTAAATGAGAGAACTTAACCCCAGGAATGGGGAAGCCTGGTGGGCTGCCATCTATGGGGTCACACAGAGTCAGACACGACTGACGCGACTTAGCAACACATTCCTAGGAACAGTGTGTGTGTGTGTGAAAGTCACTCAGTCGTGTCCGACTCTTTGTGATCCCATGGACTATACAGTCCATAGAATTCTCCAGGCCAGAATATTGGAGTGGGTAGCCTTTCCCTTCTCCAGGGGATCTTCCAAACGCAGGGATCGAACCCAGGTTTCCTGCATTGCGGCTGGATCCGTTACCAGCTGAGCCACAAGGGAAGTCCTTTGAGGCCAAAATTAACTTATTTCTCTTTCCAAACACAAGAGAAAGAACAGAAGTCAGGAAGTCGTATACTTTAATACAAAGTCACTGTGCTGCTTTGGAACTGGGCCCTGTACAAAGAGCTCCATAATGTTAACTATCCTTCCCCTTATTATTGTAAGCTAATAAGAAAGGGGCTTCCTCAGTGGCACAATTGGTAAAGAATTTGCTTACCAATGCAGGAGACTCAAGAGATGTGAGTTCAACCCTTGGGTTGGGAAGAACCCCTGGAGGAGGAAATGGCAACCTATTCCATCAACCTATTCCATGCTGGAATTTTCCATGCATTCTTGCCTGGAAAATTCCATGGACAGAGAAGCCTGGGGGTCTGCAGTCCATGGGGTCACAAAGAGTCGAACATGACTGAGCTCATGCACACACACACAAGAATGGGCAAAGGGTGAATTAATTTGAATGGCACTCACCTCCATAGTGCTTGGATCATGTCTGGGCAGAAACCTTATTTGTTAGGTTTCTAAGTTGTTTACCTTATCAGGCTCTATCCATTCAGCATCATGTCACACCTAAGTGAGTACACCCAACTGGGCTGCAACCTTCTGACTCCAAGCCCAGCTTTCCCTGCAACCTCAGCCTCCTCCAAACCAACCTGCTCAAATTATGGTGCTTCAGACAAGAGAGGCTACTGCTACTGTCATTTGGAACATTCTTTCAACCTTTAGAGGGCCCAGCTGAGAACTGAATTTTGTACCACTTAATGCTGCTCTCACTAGAATTTAAAGATATTGAATGCAAGAGCTGTACTCCATTCAGCTTCCTAAACATAGACTAAACTCATCTGATTCTGTCCACATACACACAGACAGCCCTCTAATTCAGCACACTATCATCTCCTGCTTGGATTGTTAAAATAGCTTCCTACATTGGCCCTTTCTTTCCCCTTCCTTCCAACAGGTCTCCATCTTGGCCAGTTTGATATTTAAAAATGCAGTCCTGACCATGCTCCTTGCTTAACATTTTTCAGCACTTTCCCAAGCTCTTGTAATAAAATTCAAAACCAAGATCCAGGTTTCCATGGGGCGGTATGAATTTGCCTCTGCCTACTTCTCCTTTCCTGTATCATATTCTTATCCTTTTCTGTATGTCACAGCTATATTTCAGATCCTCAAATAAGCCAACCTCTTTCTTTTCTCAGGGCTTTTTTACATTCTGTTCCCTTTGCCTGGAATGCTATTCCCCTGGCTCCTAACTTGCTTGGCTCTGACTCCCTCTTAGGTTCAACTGTTCCTTCTTCAGAGAAGACTTCACTCATTTCCACTCCCTAATATAAATTATACCCACACTTATTATTTGCTCCAGACTATTTGTATTTTTCTTTCATAGAGATCAGCACATAACTCTTCACTTGCTTGTTGCATATTTCTCTCCCCTTCTACACTGTGATGTTCATGTGCTTAATCACTCTCCTCACTCAGGGGAAATCTTAAGTAGATTTTGTTTAATTTCACAAATATAAGAGCAAGACCTTTTCCTTTCTCACCATTACACCACATGGTAGATTATGAGGGCCCCAACTTCACTGAGGGGAGATTGCTTACTGTGTCCTGGTATTTTACAGTGAAGTGCCTGTCTTCATGTAGTAATGGGTAAGGAGTGAACTAAATCCAAAGCTAAGGGCTTGCTTGGAATATTTGTTGAATAAGCTAAAATTTCTATAACAAACTTCAACATTTTAGTGGCTTAACAAGAAAAATTAACTTCCGTTCACACAATGCAGATGTCTGTAAATTCTCGTCTGTGTGGGACCAGAAACCCAGGGACTCTTCCAAGCAGGGGTATGGGAACCCAGGCTTCTTCTATCTTTTGGTTCTGCCTTCTTCTCTTGCGTTGAAATGTGTCATTTATATCTGATAGAACAGGAAAGAGGGAGCATCGGGACTACATTGGAAGTGTTTATGGACAAGATAGAAAACGGTGTGTATTACTTCCTCCCACACTCCTTTGGCTAGAACTCCCTGGTTTATGATGTAACTTCATCTAATTGCAAGGCAGGCTGGGAAATAGAGCCTAACTGTGTGCCCAGGAAGAGGCAAGGATGGAGTTTAAATGGCTGGTAGATAAAGACCCAATGCTCCCTATGTATTGGTAAATGTAGTCTGTTTGCCATCTGGCTCCTGGATGATCACAGCTTCTCCTCATGCTGGCCCCGGGCTGAGATACAGCTTGTGCTCAGCCATAGCCCTTTTTGGTCTGGAGTGTTCCTTCCAGCTCTCTCACTGGCCTACTTGTGGCCACTATCTTGCCCTTCATCTCTCTTCCCCCTTTCAGTGAACATAAATCTTTGCTATTTCGTGCAGTGACTGTGTAGGTTGAGGTTCTGTTCATGCTAACATAGTGTTTATTCCTAACGTCATTTCTCTGGAGAAGGGAATGGCAACCCACTCCAGTATTCTTACCTGGGAAATCCCATGGACAGAGGAGCTGAGCGAGCTACAGACCATGGGGTCACAAAGAGTCGAACATGACTTAGTGCACAGCACAATGTCATTTCTATCCCCCTAAAGTACATGATGTCTTCTTTTTTCTCTGCTTTCTTCTTATTCCATCTTTCCCCTGAGGCAATGAGCATAACTTAGCTACTTGACTGGGAACAGAGAAATCAAAAGGAAACTACTGGGGGAAATAACACTGACTTATATTTCAAAAATGTTGTCCTACAACAAGTATAAGTTCAATGAAGGTAGAGACCTTATCCGTGTGTTCACCACAATATCTCCAGAATGTAGAAAATAGACTCAGTAAATGTTTAGTGAGTAAATAAATGCACAAGTAAGCACATGAGTGTTGTAAGAAATATCATTCCTCACAGGTATTCTCTTGCATCTTGATTCTTTCACCCCTTCCCAGGCTTTCCTTCTCAGGGGTGTGGGTGGTGCTCTGATGGCCTCTGACAGTGCCCTGCATTTTTCAGGTTTGATATATCGCCTCATACTTTTTCAAGTATCCTCACAGACATTTGGAGAGAGAAATAATCCAAGAAAACAGGACAGGGAACAATAATAAAAGGAAGAAGAATAAAACACCGAGCGCCTGACACACAGAAGCCCTAAGGCTGTTTACTNGCAGGGATCGAACCCAGGTTTCCTGCATTGCGGCTGGATCCGTTACCAGCTGAGCCACAAGGGAAGTCCTTTGAGGCCAAAATTAACTTATTTCTCTTTCCAAACACAAGAGAAAGAACAGAAGTCAGGAAGTCGTATACTTTAATACAAAGTCACTGTGCTGCTTTGGAACTGGGCCCTGTACAAAGAGCTCCATAATGTTAACTATCCTTCCCCTTATTATTGTAAGCTAATAAGAAAGGGGCTTCCTCAGTGGCACAATTGGTAAAGAATTTGCTTACCAATGCAGGAGACTCAAGAGATGTGAGTTCAACCCTTGGGTTGGGAAGAACCCCTGGAGGAGGAAATGGCAACCTATTCCATCAACCTATTCCATGCTGGAATTTTCCATGCATTCTTGCCTGGAAAATTCCATGGACAGAGAAGCCTGGGGGTCTGCAGTCCATGGGGTCACAAAGAGTCGAACATGACTGAGCTCATGCACACACACACAAGAATGGGCAAAGGGTGAATTAATTTGAATGGCACTCACCTCCATAGTGCTTGGATCATGTCTGGGCAGAAACCTTATTTGTTAGGTTTCTAAGTTGTTTACCTTATCAGGCTCTATCCATCCAGCATCATGTCACACCTAAGTGAGTACACCCAACTGGGCTGCAACCTTCTGACTCCAAGCCCAGCTTTCCCTGCAACCTCAGCCTCCTCCAAACCAACCTGCTCAAATTATGGTGCTTCAGACAAGAGAGGCTACTGCTACTGTCATTTGGAACATTCTTTCAACCTTTAGAGGGCCCAGCTGAGAACTGAATTTTGTACCACTTAATGCTGCTCTCACTAGAATTTAAAGATATTGAATGCAAGAGCTGTACTCCATTCAGCTTCCTAAACATAGACTAAACTCATCTGATTCTGTCCACATACACACAGACAGCCCTCTAATTCAGCACACTATCATCTCCTGCTTGGATTGTTAAAATAGCTTCCTACATTGGCCCTTTCTTTCCCCTTCCTTCCAACAGGTCTCCATCTTGGCCAGTTTGATATTTAAAAATGCAGTCCTGACCATGCTCCTTGCTTAACATTTTTCAGCACTTTCCCAAGCTCTTGTAATAAAATTCAAAACCAAGATCCAGGTTTCCATGGGGCGGTATGAATTTGCCTCTGCCTACTTCTCCTTTCCTGTATCATATTCTTATCCTTTTCTGTATGTCACAGCTATATTTCAGATCCTCAAATAAGCCAACCTCTTTCTTTTCTCAGGGCTTTTTTACATTCTGTTCCCTTTGCCTGGAATGCTATTCCCCTGGCTCCTAACTTGCTTGGCTCTGACTCCCTCTTAGGTTCAACTGTTCCTTCTTCAGAGAAGACTTCACTCATTTCCACTCCCTAATATAAATTATACCCACACTTATTATTTGCTCCAGACTATTTGTATTTTTCTTTCATAGAGATCAGCACATAACTCTTCACTTGCTTGTTGCATATTTCTCTCCCCTTCTACACTGTGATGTTCATGTGCTTAATCACTCTCCTCACTCAGGGGAAATCTTAAGTAGATTTTGTTTAATTTCACAAATATAAGAGCAAGACCTTTTCCTTTCTCACCATTACACCACATGGTAGATTATGAGGGCCCCAACTTCACTGAGGGGAGATTGCTTACTGTGTCCTGGTATTTTACAGTGAAGTGCCTGTCTTCATGTAGTAATGGGTAAGGAGTGAACTAAATCCAAAGCTAAGGGCTTGCTTGGAATATTTGTTGAATAAGCTAAAATTTCTATAACAAACTTCAACATTTTAGTGGCTTAACAAGAAAAATTAACTTCCGTTCACACAATGCAGATGTCTGTAAATTCTCGTCTGTGTGGGACCAGAAACCCAGGGACTCTTCCAAGCAGGGGTATGGGAACCCAGGCTTCTTCTATCTTTTGGTTCTGCCTTCTTCTCTTGCGTTGAAATGTGTCATTTATATCTGATAGAACAGGAAAGAGGGAGCATCGGGACTACATTGGAAGTGTTTATGGACAAGATAGAAAACGGTGTGTATTACTTCCTCCCACACTCCTTTGGCTAGAACTCCCTGGTTTATGATGTAACTTCATCTAATTGCAAGGCAGGCTGGGAAATAGAGCCTAACTGTGTGCCCAGGAAGAGGCAAGGATGGAGTTTAAATGGCTGGTAGATAAAGACCCAATGCTCCCTATGTATTGGTAAATGTAGTCTGTTTGCCATCTGGCTCCTGGATGATCACAGCTTCTCCTCATGCTGGCCCCGGGCTGAGATACAGCTTGTGCTCAGCCATAGCCCTTTTTGGTCTGGAGTGTTCCTTCCAGCTCTCTCACTGGCCTACTTGTGGCCACTATCTTGCCCTTCATCTCTCTTCCCCCTTTCAGTGAACATAAATCTTTGCTATTTCGTGCAGTGACTGTGTAGGTTGAGGTTCTGTTCATGCTAACATAGTGTTTATTCCTAACGTCATTTCTCTGGAGAAGGGAATGGCAACCCACTCCAGTATTCTTACCTGGGAAATCCCATGGACAGAGGAGCTGAGCGAGCTACAGGCCATGGGGTCACAAAGAGTCGAACATGACTTAGTGCACAGCACAATGTCATTTCTATCCCCCTAAAGTACAAGATGTCTTCTTTTTTCTCTGCTTTCTTCTTATTCCATCTTTCCCCTGAGGCAATGAGCATAACTTAGCTACTTGACTGGGAACAGAGAAATCAAAAGGAAACTACTGGGGGAAATAACACTGACTTATATTTCAAAAATGTTGTCCTACAACAAGTATAAGTTCAATGAAGGTAGAGACCTTATCCGTGTGTTCACCACAATATCTCCAGAATGTAGAAAATAGACTCAGTAAATGTTTAGTGAGTAAATAAATGCACAAGTAAGCACATGAGTGTTGTAAGAAATATCATTCCTCACAGGTATTCTCTTGCATCTTGATTCTTTCACCCCTTCCCAGGCTTTCCTTCTCAGGGGTGTGGGTGGTGCTCTGATGGCCTCTGACAGTGCCCTGCATTTTTCAGGTTTGATATATCGCCTCATACTTTTTCAAGTATCCTCACAGACATTTGGAGAGAGAAATAATCCAAGAAAACAGGACAGGGAACAATAATAAAAGGAAGAAGAATAAAACACCGAGCGCCTGACACACAGAAGCCCTAAGGCTGTTTACTGAATGAGAGGAAAGAAGAAATACCCAGTTTTCCCCATTCAGGGCCTGAAATAGGCAATACATGAACATGCATTGAATTCCAACATTCTTTTGATGGAAGTTTATTAAAGAGAGTTATGCTGTAGCCTCTGGAGAAGGCAATGGCACCCCACTCCAGTACTCTTGCCTGGAAAATCCCATGGATGGAAGAGCCTGGTAGGCTGCAGTCCATGGGGTTGCCAAGAGTTGGACACGGCTGAGCGACTTCACTTACTTTCACTTTTCACTTTCACTTATGCTGTAGCCTGGTCATGTTACTCTTGTCCTTCAGCAATAGACTAGATTTGTTTTTCTAGTTTGTGTCTCTGACTCTCAAGGCCAGAGAGAGTACTGTAGATTGCTGGGGGAGAGGCAGGATCAAGAGGCATGAAGGCGGTCCTCAAGCAACATTGAGAAGGAAAGTGATGTGGCTTCATTTGGATTCTAAATGACTGGTCTCTTTGCTATATTTTAGGGAGTGAAGAGTTCAATGAAAAAAATTTTTTAAAAAACCCTCTTCAATTCTTGGAGGCCAGCACCACAGATTAGTACTTTGGCTCTCATATCAAACACCTTCTTTCTGGTCTATGTATATTTTATAGGCTGAAAGACAAAAACATTCCACATCCACCCTCTCTTGAAACCAAAAAAGGCATTTGATACAATTCTGGACAAAGAAATATGGTTACTTTTTTTCTGCTGTGAATGAAGAAAATGACAGTGGGTATAGCTAGTATTTTGTGACCATGAGAGAGAGGTCAACAGACCCATAGAGTGTTGACCCTGACCTTGATGAACTGCTGAATCAAGAGTAGCAGACACCAATCTTCAGACTTCTGTTATATGAAGGGAAAGTAAACTCCCTCTTTGTTTAAGGCACTAAAATGAAAGATTCAGTTTTAGCCTACAGTATGCTTTACTGACAGCGCTTCTTTCTTTTATTTTCTTTATTCAGATAAAAATAAAACAGCTGCATTTAATAAATACAGAAACATTTTCACAAAATATTAAAATAAGATTTAAGAATATGAAACTGCATAATAGGTGAAACAATTATGCAAAAAAAAAGGTTGGAGAACTCACATTGTCTGACTTTAAGACTTATTCTAAAACTAAGTTTTTGTAAAGTCTTTAAATCAAAGCAGTGTATATTGGCAAAATGGATCACTGGAACACGATACATAGTCCAGAAAAGATCAAACTGCAAAATAGTCATCATTGTGGAGCATTACCATACTGAGGAAAAATCTAACAACCTAAATTACTTCTTCTATCTAGAGCTTCAGGTCAGCTTGATCCACAGTGACTAAGCCTGAGATAAATTGTGATTATAATGAATATCAGTTTAGCTCAGTTCAGTTGCTCAGTTGTGTCTGACTCTTTGCGACCCCATGGATTGTAGCACATGAGGCTTCCCTGCCGGGGTCCAGGCACTTCCCTGTCCATCACCAACTCCTGGAGCTTGCTCAAACTCATGTCCATCAAGCTGGTGATGCCATCCAACCATCTTATCCTCTGTCATCCCCTTCTCCTCCTACCTTCACTACTTCCCAGCATAATGAATACAATTACAAGTAAATTCTGCACTAGCCTTTTCTTGGCTAGGCTATGCATCTCCAATCTGCAGTCGTCTTGCTATCCCACTGTGATATCCACGGAGGTTTAGAAAAACTCCTTAGACCCTCAGGCAAGCCAGTCCTGGCAATGTCCTTTCCCAGTATCAGCTATACCACCTCTAGTCTGAAGCAGGTGTTGGAATGTTTCTTTCTGGTGCTCCTATCCTCCTTTCCTGCCCTTACTAATTTTCTCCTTCAGACACATCAGCAGTGACAGAGTTTATTTTCCTGGGCTCCAAAATCACTACAGATGGTGACTGCAGCCATGAAATTAAAAGATGGTTATTCCTTGGAAGGAAAGTTATGACCAACCTAGACTGCATATTCAAAAGCAGAGACAACACTTTGCCAACAAAGATTCACATAGGCAAAGTTATGGTTTTTCCAGTAGTCATATATGGACTTGAGAGTTGGTCCATAAAGAAGACTGAATGCCGAAGAATTGACGCTTTCATACTGTGGTGTTGGAGAAGACTTGAGAGTTCTTGGACTGCTGCTGCTGCTGCTGCTAAGTCACTTCAGTCATGCCCGAGTCTGTGCGACTCCATAGACGGCAGCCCACCAGGCTCCCCCATCCCTGGGATTCTCCAGGCAAGAACACTGGAGTGGGTTGCCATTTCCTTCTCCAATGCAAGAAAGTGAAAAGTGAGAGTGAAGTCATTCATTCGTGTCCGACTCTTAGCGACCCCATGGACTGCAGCCTACCAGCCTCTTCAATGGATTTTCCAGCAAGAGTACTGGAGTGGGTTGCCATTGCCTTCTCCACTTTGGACTGAAAGGAAGTCAAACCAGTCAACTCTAAAGAAAATCAACCGTGACTATTCATTGAAAGGACTGATGCTGAAGCTGAAGCTCCAATTCTTTGGCTACCTGATGTGAAGAGTTGACTCTTGGAAAAAATCCTGATGTTGGGAAAGACTCAGGGCAAGAGGAGAAGTGGGAAACAGAAGATGAGATAGTTGGATGGCATCACCAACTCAATGGACATGAATTTGAGCAAACTCTGGGAGATAGTGGAGAACAGAGGGGCCTGGGCGCTACAGTCCTTGGGGTTGAAAAGAATCAAACATGACTTAGTGAGCGAAAAACAACAGCAGACACATCATTCATCCCCTTCCATCAGTTGTCTTTGTCTCCATTTCCTTCTTTCTCATTCCTTCCCCTAGACGATGAATCATGTTATATCAGACCATTGATTTACCCTCCAATGGATTCCCCTTTCATCGGGTGCATTCTTTCAACACAACAGATGCCTTGGGGTCATTGTTTACCTGTTTGCCCACATCTTGGCATGCCCAATCCTATCTGGACATTAAGATCTCCAGCCACACGTTTTTTTCCTGACCATTCTTCCTCCCCACCCTGTACTGATTGCTTAATCAATTAAATTTTTTTCAAAGATTTATTAATCTCTGATTGTCTTTTTCATTATTTTGTTTTCTTTAATTTTTCCATCTCCCATCACCTAAATCTCTATAAAAGCAAGGACTTTATCTGCTAAAAGATGCCATTTGTTTTTCATTTATAAGAAAATGAATTAACCTTCAGGGAAAGGTCCAGGTAGGTTGTCCTTGTTTTCTCAGGATAGTCCAGGTTATTTTCATTCTCAAGAATGTGCCCATGGGATGCTGAGAATATTTTTCTCTGGGTCCCTTGTCTTTGGTGCTCAGCACTAAAAATTTGTCTTTTTTTTAAAATTGAAGTATAATTGGTTTACCATGTTATGTTAGTTTTAGGTAGACAGCAAAGTGATTGTTTCTTATATATATATATTCTTTTTTCTTATAGGTTATTAGAAAATATTGACTATAGTTCCCTGTACTGTACAGTAGGTCCTTGTTGGTTATGTATTTTATATGTAATAGTGTGTTTATGTTAATCTCAAACTCCTAATTTACTCCTCTCCCCTCCTTCTCCTTTAGTAACCATAAGTTGTTGTATCTGTGGGTCTATTTCTGTTTTGTATAAGTTCATTTGTATCTATTTTTTTTTTTAGATTCTACATGTGATAATCACATGATATTTGTCTTTGGCTTGCTTCATTTGGTATGATAATCTCTAGGTCCATTCATGTTGCTGCAAATGGCATTAGTTAGTTCTTTTTGACAGCTGAGTAATATTCCATTGTAATAAACATACCACATCTTTTTCATCCATTCATTGGCCAGTGGACATTTAGGCTGCTTCCATGTCTTGGCTATTATAAAAAGTGATGCTATGAACATTGGGGTAAATAAATATTTTCCAATATATGCTCAGCAGTGGGATTGCTGGATCAGATGATAACTCTGTTTTTAGTTTTTTTAAGGGACCTCCTTACTTTTCTCCATTGTAGCTGTACTAATTTACATTCCCATTAAAGTGTAAGAGGGTTCCCTTTTTTCCACACTCTCTCCAGCATTTACCATTTGTAGACTTTTTGATGATGGACATTCTGACCTGTGTTGAGGAATTATCATTTTGTGGTCAGTGCTCTTTGTAATCAAGCCTCCCTGACACAAGAAATCCTCAGCTTCAAGTCTATTTGATTTGAAGCAGAGAATGGATGTAGGGTAAATATACAAACTGTAAATATCAGCTCCATCAGTTAATATAAATTTTTTTCTCAGTATAAAAGTAAGTTTGACTATTTTTGGTAATTGCAGAGTATTCTTGTATATGGATGACTGATAATTTATCCAATAATCTCTTATTAATGAACATTTCAATTCTTTTCAGCTTTTTTCCTTGTTAACAATATTGTGACAATGAACATTCTTATATATTTTTGTATATATGTGAAAATTTTCATCAGGTTAAACTTCTACATGTGAAATTTCTGAGTCAAGCAGTATGCATGTTAACAAAGCTGATGGTTATTGTTTAAGCTCATTTGAAACAGGAAATTAATACAATGATTACCTTCCAATAAAGCAAACATGTGTTTCTGTTTCCATTTGGAGATAATACATATATGTTCTACACATGCATACAAACCTGTTCTCCATAAGGAAGATGTTTTAGATATTCAAACCATATAATTATCTTTCACATTCCCAGCTTTCACTTTAATGATCTTTAATGAATGCACAATATGCCTTCTGTGTTAATTTTAGGCTATGTCATGGTCACAGATGGATTCCTAATTTACACATCTCTTTTTTTTCAGACAAGAGTTCCAGAGTCTACAAGCTTAAGGAGACAGTTATATGCCAAACTCTGTCTTTGGATTTCATTTTGAATTGTACACTAAAACCACAGCATATTAGAGCTGTAAGTGATCTTACAGATCTGTAACTGGAGTGTCTCAGTTTACAGCTTCGGATACAAATAAGGCACCACTCAGGTAGGGTCCCAAAGCTGAATGTGGGAGTCCTCACCTGCCTCATGAATGGGAAGCACAGTGACCTTTCCTGGGAGCCCCTTCTTCTGACAGGCCAGGACTGGAATCCCAACTCAGGCTAGGGAATTTTGTAGTTCCACAGAGGCTGGTGGCTCCGGAAAAGCTGCTAGTGTAGACCCTTTTGGGGTACTGCTCTTCTTTAAGGGGCCAGAGAGAAGGCCCCAGCACTGAGGAGTAAGTTCAGCCAGAGGTGGGCTTTGGGCAAATCTGGCTTGGACTCCCATAATTATAGTTCCTTATTTACGTGTCCACTTCTCCAGGACTCAAGCCTGCTCCCTGCTCCTGGGTTTGGTCCCAGTGTGCACTATACTTTGGAACTCCTATGTCATTGCAGAAGCTGGGCAGGTGGTCCTATCTTTTCTCCTTGCTGGTGCGTTTACCTAGGCTTCTCATGGCCCTTCTCTGTCTTTGGGACTAGTTCAGGGCAATCCCCAGTCCACCCTGACCAGTTTTAGTTCTTAAGACAAAGTGTGAGGGTCTTGATCCCCTTTCACCCTCACCCTCTAGGAGTGTCTTGGGCTCCAAATGTAAATTTGGTTTCTCCCTAACAGTTGTCTTCATATTCCACCTATCAGTGTTTTTTTTTCTCTTTCTCTCTCTCACAGATATTAAATTACATTTTACCTACCTGTTCTATTGGAGATCACTTAAGTCTAGTAATCTCATTTTACAATTGAGAAAACTGAGGCACAGAGAAGTTACCCATGTTACAATAGACAAGAGACAAAAATGTTGCCTTATAAATCATAATTCAGGGCTCTGTTATTTTCACTAATATGTTTCCTTTTTGTGGATTTTCTTGCTAAGTTTTGAAATCCTAGTCATTTTCTTTCTACATTTTTGGTCACATTCCAAACTGCTCAGCTGAAGTATACCTAAACATGCTGGGTACCTTTTTATTCACTTTTTTATTCCCTTTCCACAGCTCCCCTCAACTCTCTTTTGGGTCAAACCTTTTCAAGGAGTTTCTGATTCTCTTTCTTTCTAAACATTTGTCACAAGATGGACAACTGAAGGAGTCAACTAGAAAGCAGTTGGAGAGGCAAGAATTCTATGTAAAGAACAATCTCAATACACTGAGTTTTGGTTAACCCTGAGAGCTGGTCTCCTATCCTGTGGTCTGGAGTGCTGGGTGTCCATCCATTCCTCAGGCTGACATGCAGACAGGTCATAGGTGGAGGTCCTTCTCCTGAGGAATTCGATTTCACAAAACCCAGAGTTTTGCTGAGGATTGGCAGAAAACGAGGAGTTGACCTGTCTAATATTGGATCAGACTGCCAGGCAGCACTTGTCAGAATACCATTCTACAAAGACAGCCTCAAGAACTTTCTGAAAAATATCTTTGAAAGAATCATGTTTCCATCTTGATTTATCTTTATGCTTTAACATGCAGTGAAGATGTCCCACGTTTGCATCCATAAATTTTTCTAAAATGTCACAATTCCGCTCTGACATCCACATTGGCTCATATCTCTAGGAGGGAAGCTCTTGGCCTTGTAACACACTGAATCAGCTGGAGATTTTTTAGAAATTTCCAGTAACCTAGCCACTACTCATATCAGTTAAATTAGACCCTCTGAGGGTGGGACCTAGGTTTCAGTACTTTAAAAAACTTTCTGGTGATTCTGTTGTGTAGTTTGGATTGAGAACCACTGCCTAAAAACTGCTCCTTACAGGCAATAATTTGCCTAAAGTTCAAACCCTTAGCTTTGTGAAGGCAGAAACTGGTCTGTTTACTCTCACTTATCCTGAGACTTCTAATAACTCCTGGCCCATAGTTGGTACCTAATAAATATTTACTGACTGAATGAATGCATACTTATTTTGAACTTCATAAAGATTTATATAAAGAAATACTTTTCCTTTTGTCCAGGGATATTCTTATACATCTGCAGTCATGGAGCTAGATTAAGGTTAGAGGCATGTAGTTACCCTGAATTCTTAAATTACCAGATCCTGGAAGTTTTATGGCCCTCAGGGAAAACCCTGGCTGGCTAGAGCTGTGGGGATTCTTAGGGAGATCAACATAGTGGCTATTTACCAGCTGGAATGAAAGTATTTTGTTATTTTAACCATAAGTCCTTCTGTACACATGTATAAGCAGGCTGCTGTGATCTGGGCTTTTCCTTCACCTGTTGTCAAGGATTTCTAGTCTCAGAGGCTGCCTGTGATCTGGTGTTGGCCTTTCTCTGACTTCACCTTCCATCATTCCCCAGTCCTTCTCCCTGCACTCCCACCACATTGGCCTTCCAGTTCAGTTGTTCAGTCACGTCTGACTTTGTGAGAGAGATGGACAGCAGCACACCAGTCTTCCCTGTCCATCACCGACTCCTGCAGCTTGCACAAACTCAAGTCCATTGAGCCGGTGATGCCATCCTCTGTCATCCCCTTCTTCTCCCACCTTCAATCTTTCCAAGCATCAGGGTCTGTTTCAAGGAGTCAGCTCTTCACATCAGGTAGACAAACTATTGGAGGCTCAGTTTCAACATCAGTCTTTCCAATGAATATTCAGGATTGATTTCCTTTAGAATGGACTGGTTGGATCTCCTTGCAGTCCAAGGGGCTCTCAAGAGTCTTCTCCAACACCACAGTTCAAAAGCATCAGTTCTTTGGTGCTCAGCTTTCTTTATAGTCCAACTCTCACATCCATACATAATTACTGGGAAAACCATAGCTTTGACTAGCTGGACCTTTGTCTGCAAAGTGACATCTCTGCTTTTTACTATGCTGTCTAGGTTGGTCATAGCTTTTCTTCCAAGAAGCAAGAGTCTTTTAATTTCATGGTTGCAGTCATCATCTGCAGTGATTTTGGAATCCAAGAGAATAAAGTCTCTCACCATTTCCCCATCTATTTGCCATGAAGTGATGGGACTGGATGCCATGATCTTAGTTTTCTGAATGTTGAGTGTTAAGCCAACTTTTTCACTCTCCTCTTTCACGTTCATCCTCTTTGCTTTCTTCCATAAGGGTGGTGTCATCTGCTTATCTGAGGTTACTGACATTTCTCCCAGCAATCTTGATTCCACCTTGTGCTTCATCCAGCCTGGCATTTTGCATGATATACTCTATATAAGTTAAATAAACACGATGACAATATATAGCCTTGATGTATGCTTTCCTGATTTGGAACCAGTCTGTTGTTCCATGTCCGGTTCTAACTGTTGCTTCTTGACCTGCATACAGATTTCTCAAGAGGCAGGTCAGGTGGCCTAGTATTCCTGTTTCTTTAAGAATTTTCCAGTTTGTTGTGGTCCACACAATCAAAGGCTTTGTGTTGTCAAAAAACAGAAGTAGATGTTTTTCTGGAACTCTCTTGCTTTTTCAATGATCCAATGGCTGTTGGCAATTTGATCTTTGGTTCCTCTGCCTTTTCTAAAACCAGCTTGAACATCTGGAAGTCCATGGTTCACATACTGTTGAAGAATTTTGAGCATTACTTTGCTAGTGTGTGTGATGAGTACAATTGTGTGGTAGTTTGAACATTCTTTGGCATTGCCTTTCTTTGGGACTGGAATGAAAACTGACCTTTTCCAGTCTTGTGGCCACTGCTGAGTTTTCCAAATTTGCTGGCATATTGAGTGCAGCACTTTCACAGCATCATCTTTCAGGATTTGAAATAGCTCAACTGGAATTCCATCACCTCCACTAGCATTTTTCCTAGTGTTGCTCCCTAAGGCCCACTTGACTTCTCAGTCCAGGATGTCTAATTTCAGGTGAGTGATCCCACCATCATGGTTATTTGGGTCAGAAAGATCTTCATTTTGTATATTCCTTCTGTGTATTCTTGCCACCTTGTCTTAATATCTTCTGATTCTGTTAGGTGCATACCATTTTTGTCCTTTATTGTGCCCATCTTTGCATTAAATGTTTCCTTGATATCTCTAATTTTTTGAAGAGATCTCTAGTCTTTCCCATTCTCTTGTTTCCCTCTATTTCTTTGCACTGATCAGTGAGGAAGGCTTTCTTATCTCTTCTTGGTATTCTTTGGAACTCTGCATTCAGATGGGTATATCATTCCTTTTCTCCTTTGCCTTTTGCTTCTCCTCTTTTCTGAGCTATTTGTAAGCCCTCCTGAGATAACCATTTTGCCTTTTTGTGTTTCTTTTTTGGGGGTATGGTCTTGATCCCTGCCTCCTGTACAATGTCACAAACCTCTATCCATTGTTCTTCAGGCATTCTGTCTATCAGATCTAAGCTGTTGAATCTATTTGTCACTTCCACTGTATAATCATAGGGGGTTTGATTTAGGTCATACCTGAATGGTCTAGTGGTTTCCCCTACTTTCTTCAACTGAAGTCGGAATTTTGCAATAAAGAGTTCATGATCTGAGCCACAGGCAGCTCCTGGTCTTGTTTTTGATGACTGTATAGAGTTTCTTCATCTTCAGCTGCAAAGAATATAATTAATCTGATTTCTGTATTTACCATCTGGTGATGTCCATGTGTAGAGTCGTCTCTTGTGTTGTAGGAAGAGGGTGTCTGCTATGACCAGTGCATCTTCTTGGCAAAACTCTATTAGCCTTTGCCTTTCTTCATTTTGTACTCCAAGGCCAAATTTGCCTGTTACTTCATGTATCTCATGACTTCCTGTTCTTGTATTCCAGTCCCCTATGAAGAAAAGGACATCTTTTGTGGGTGTTAGTTCTAAAAGGTCTTGTAGGTCTTCATAGAATCATTCAACTTCAGCTTTGTCAGCATTACTGGTTGGGCCATAGACTCAGATTACTGTGATAGTCAATGATTTGCCTTGGAAACGAACAGAGATCATTCTGTCATTTTTGAGATTGCACGCAAGTACTCCATTTCAGACTCTTGTTGAATATGAGGGCTATTCCATTTCTCCTAAGGGATTCTTGCCCACAATAGTAGATACAATGGTCATCTGAGTTAAATTCACCCATTCCAATCCATTTTAGTTCACTAATTCCTAAAATGTCCATGTTCTCTCCATCTCCTGTTTGACCACTTCCAATTTACCTTGATTCATGGACCTAACATTGTAGGTTCGTATGCAGTATTGCTCCTTATAGTATTGGACTTTACTTCCATCACCAGTCACATCCACATCTGGGCTTTGTTTTTGCTTTGGTTCTATCTCTTCATTCTTTCTGAAGTTATCTCTCCACTCTTCTCCAGTAACATATGGGAATCTACCTACCTGGGGAGTTCATCTTTTTGCCTTTTCTTAATATTCATGGGGTTCTCACAGCAAGAATACTGAAGTGGTTTGCTATTCCCTTCTCCAGTCACCACATTTTGTCAGAACTCTCCACCATGACCCCTCCATCTTTATTGGCCCTACATGGCATGGCTCATAGTTTCACTGAGCTAGATGAGGCTGTGGTCCATGGCAGAGAAGGCAATGGCAACCCACTCCAGTACTCTTGCCTGGAAAATCCCATGGACGGAGGAGCCTAGTAGGCTGCAGCCCATGGGATCATGAAGAGTCGGACACGATTGAGTGATTTCACTTTCACTTTTCACTTTCATGCATTGGAGAAGGAAATGGCAACCCACTCTAGTGTTCTTGCCTGGTGAATCTCAGGGACAGGAGAGCATGGTGGGCTGCCATCTATGGGGTTGCACAGAGTCGAAGACGACTGAAGTGACTTAGCAGCAGTAGCAGCAGCAGTGGTCCATGGGGCCAGTTTGATTAGTTTTCTGTGATTGTGATTTTCATTTGGTCTGCCCTCTGATGGAGGCTTATGGATGCTTCCTGATGGGAGAGACTGACTGTAGGGAAAACTAGGTCTTGTTCTGATGGGTGGATATTATATGATTATAATAAGCCCTCTCAATTAATTTTATAATTTTTTGAAGGGTATATTATATTGCAAATAAGTTAATAAAATGACTGCTACATTTGACATCTTGTTTTACCTATCCCTCCTGCTCATGACAGTCAAACTTGTCTTCTTAAAATGCAGCTCTGACCTCAAAGTTTTTTGATGTCTACTTATCACTACAAAACAAGTTCCGTAGCATGATATCCAATGCCTTTTTGTATTTGACTCCACCTCTTTTTGGTATCATCTTTCAGTGCACCTCTTTCTGCCTTTGTCACACATTTGCCCTTCCTTTGACAGGATTTGCATCCCTCTGTCTGTTATTGCCAGAAATGCTTCCACATTATTATTCCACAGATCATGCATCTTTCAAAATCTAGCTCAAATGCCACCTCTTCCATGATGCCAGTGGCCATATTTCCCATTGACATTGATCTCTATTATCTTTTTGCTTTTGTCATATCTATGATGCACTCTTCTAGGATATTTAGTGTCAGATGTATCTAGACAATGTTTTCCTCAACTGTGTATCCTTACATTGGCTCACATAGGGGTGGCCGACAGAAGCTCAGAAAACAAAGTCTCCATTATGGAAAATATTACTAAACAATCACAGCATGATTTCCCACTAAAGGCACTTCAAGGCACCTCAAGACATTATTTCTTTATTAAGTTATTATTAATAACTGCTCTAGGCAGTTATTAGCCATTGATTAAATGAAATCTGCATTCCATCTTTAGCTAAATTTATGACCTCCTTCATAACAAAAGCTTAATGCTTTGGTTAGCTGAAGGGAATTTCACCACACAGACTCCACAGGTGGTTTCCACCAAGGACTAAATTCATTTGGGTAGAATAGAAAGTTAGAGGATTATAGTGGATTATAATGTTATAGCATTATAGCATGTGGAGAAGCTGGTCACATGGAAGAAATCTATTAACAACAGCAATAAGCTGTTACTGAAGAGAAGCTAGGCTGTCAGATCAATTTAATTTTTTTTTTCAAGAAGTGCACCAGGAGACTTTGTTATTTTCTTGGTTTAGAATCCAAGATCAGATAAAGGACTACATCAGTTCTGTGTAAGGCCATGCTCTGGGAATCTCATGGGCCAGGGTTAGGAGTGAGAGTGTTTCCAAATGTCACTATCCATTTCATTGCTGTGAGGCAAACCTTCATCAGACATGGCTATACGTTTCACCCCTGGGAACAGCAGGTATCTGCAACATATTGAACTCTTTAAGCCATACAGACTGACTAATGTTCACAAGTCAGTTTGGGAAATTACAGAGCCATCAGGGGTTTGTTTGAAGACAAGTTCAGTCTCAAAGGCTTGTCTATTTCTTTGAAACCATTCTAAGGCTATATTGTCCAATAAGATGGCCGCTAGCCACACTTGGTTATTTAAATTTAAATTAATTAAAATTAAAACTTCAGTTCCTCAGTCTCACTAGCCATATTTTAAGTGCTCAACTAGCAACACATGGCTTGTGACTACCACAATGGACAGAACAGAGAGCATTTCCATCACAACAGAAAATTCTAGTTGACAGCACCGTGTTAACACCTCCTGAAACAGACGTGAACTCCTCTGCACTGTACTTAGTTTTTGCAAAAGTTTTTGCTTGCACCAGTTACATTCTTTGCCATTATTTGTATCATGCAACTATTTTATTTATGCTTCTTTCACCAAAATAAATGCTTTTCTCTTCTGAGGCCTTTCTGTTTAATGTCTTATTTGAGAAAAATATCAAGGAAGTTTTATCCCCTATAATTAGAGGCCTGTGTGGTAAGCAAGATTCTATTATTTATCTTCTGTTGTTTTCTTTATGGTGGTTAATATCGTCCCTGCTTCCTCTGAATTCTTTTTTGTGACTTGCTAAGTTGGCTATGTCCTACACGGTGTTTGAATTTAAATTACCTACCATTTTGCCTTTCTAAGGAAGGTGTAGTGAATTCAGTCATTAAAGGAAGGGACTTTTGGAAAATAATGTGCCATAAGGCTCCTATCTATTCTGTGACATTTTTATTCTTGCCTCTTCTCCCATGTTAAATCAAAGCTACTGTGTATAAGGAGGTATGTTAAAAATAGACCACACAATACAATGTGGCTAAACCTTCCACATTAGTTTTAAATGGGATTCATTTGAAATAACTTTAATCTTGGTTATGGTGGCTAGTCAATATAATGCTTATTCTTTGTTACAGTTCAAAGTCATATGCTTATTTTGTTCCTATGATGATAAGATTAATTTTTTAAAAATTGTAAGTAAGGTGAAATATGAATAAACAGAAATAAGATGTATTGTAGTATGAGACAAAATCTAACCATTTCTATCCCTATGGCTCACAAATTATCATTTTCCTTGAAATTTCCTACTAACACACCTCTTTGAATAAGGTCTGGACTGGCTACTTAGTATTTATATATTCTCTTTATCCACATGATGCTGAGGCTAAAGATTTGGCATTTATGTGGGGAAAATGAACCCATACTTCCCTTTTCCAGCTTCATTGTTGTTACAACAAGCTATCTTAAGAGACAGCTTTAGAGGGGGGTTAATTACATCCCACTAAGGTTTGAATCCTAGTTCTACTCCTCCTGACTTTTGTGTGGACCACAAAAACTACTCTATATTGTTTACTTAACCTTCTTCATCTTGGAGATGAATTTCACTTCTGAACTGACATCACTGGATTTTCCCAAGGATTAATAAAAGTCCTTAAAACAATGCTTTTATTTTTCACTCAGGTTGCAAGCCTGAAAAACCCCCTAACTTTCTATGATAAAAACTTTAAAAATTGCTATGATTTGAATGATTTTGTACTCTCCCTCTAATAGATAGAGCCTTTATGAATGAGATTAATGCCATTATAAAAGAGAATTCAGAGAGCGGCTTTGCCCCTTCTACTACTTAAAGACATAGCCAGAAATCTGGTGCCCATAAGGGGACCTTCACCAGAACCTTACTGTGCTAGCAATGTGGCCTTCTGCCTCCAAAATTGTGATAAATAATTTCCAGTAGTTTATAAGCTGGACTTCCCAGGTAATGCTAGTGATAAAGAACCCACCTGCCAATGCAAGAGACATGAGACATAGGTTTGATCCCTAGGTTGGGAATATCCCCTGGAGAAGGAAATGGCTACCCACTCCAGTATTCTTGACTGGAGAATTCCATGGACAGAGGAGTCTGGCAGGGTACAGTCCATGGGGTCACAAAGAGTTGGATGCAACTAATGCTTTTGGGTGAGGAGATACCCCTCATCCAAGGTAAGGAGCAGCAGCTGCGCTTTGCTGGAGCAGCCATGAAGAGATACCCCATGTCCAAGGTGAAAGAGATCTTGTCACTGAGGTTCGTGACATTGTACAGGAGACAGGGATCAAGGCCATCCCCATGGAAAAATAAATGCAAAAAAGAAAAATGGCTGTCTGGGGAGGCCTTCCAAATAGCTGTGAAAAGAAGAGAAGCGAAAAGCAAAGGAGAAAAGAAAAGATATAAACATCGAATGCAGAGTTCCAAAGAATAGCAAGAAGAAATAAGAAAGTCTTACTCAGAGATCAATGCAAAGAAATAGAGGAAAACAACAGAATGGGAAAGACTAGAGATTCTTCAAGAAAATTAGAGCTACCAAGGGAACATTTCATGCAAAGATGGGCTCGATAAAGGACAGAAATGGTATGGACCTAACAGAAGCAGAAGCAGAAGATATTAAGAAGAGGTGGCAAGAATACACGGAAGAACTGTTCAAAAAAGATCTTCATGACCCGGATAATCACGATGGTGTGATCACTCATGTAGAGCCCGACATCCTGGAATGTGAAGTTCAAGTGGCCCTTAGAAAGCATCACTAAGAACAAAGCTAGTGGAGGTGATGGAATTCCAGTGGAGCTGTTTCAAATCCTGAAATATGATGCTGTGAAGTGCTGTACTCAATATGCCAGCAAATTTGGAAAACTCAGCAGTGGCCACAGGACTGGAAAAGATCAGTTTTCATTCCAATCCCAAAGAAAGGCAATGCCAAAGAATGCTCAAACTACTGCACAGTTGCACTCATCTCACATGCTAGTAAAGTAATACTCAAAATTCTCTAAGCCAGGCTTCAGCAATAGGCGAACAGTGAACTTCCAGATGTTCAAGCTGGTTTTTGAAAAGGCAGAGGAACCAGAGATCAAATTACCAACATCTGTTGGATCACCAAAAAAGCAAGAGAGTTCCAGAAAAACATCTATTTCTGCTTTATTGACTATGCCAAAGACTTTGACTGTGTAGACCACAATAAACTGTGGAAAATTCTGAAAGAGATGGGCATACCAGACCACTTGACTTGCCTCTTGAGAAACCTGTATGCAGGTCAGGAAGCAACAGTTAGAACTGGACATGGAACAACAGACTGGTTCCAAATAGGAAAAGAAGTACATCAAGGCTGTATATTGTCACCCTGCTTGTTTAACTTATATGTAGAGTACATTATGAGAAATGCTGGGCTGGAAAAAGCACAAGCTGGAATCTAGACTGCCAGGAGAAATATCAGTAACCTCAGATATGCAGATTACACCACCCTTATGGCAGAAAGTGAAGAAGAACTAAAAAAGTCTCTTGGTGAAAGTGAAAGAGGAGAGTGAAAAAGTTGGCTTAAAGCTCAACATTCAGAAAACAAAGATCATGGCATCTGGTCCCATCACTTCAAGGGAAATAGATGGGGAAACAGTGGAAACAGTGTTAGATTTTATCTTTTTGGGCTCCAAAATCACTGCAGATGGTGATTGCAGCCATGAAATTAAAAGACACTTACTCCTTGGAAGAAAAGTTACAACCAATCTAGATAGTATATTGAAAAGCAGAGACATTACTTTGCCAACAAAGGTCTGTCTAGTCAAGGCTATGGTTTTTCCAGTGGTCATGTATGGATGTGAGAGTTGGACTGTGAAGAAAGCTGAGAGCCGAAGAATTGATGGTTTTGAACTGTGGTGCTGGAGAAGACTCTTGAGAGTCCCTTGGACTGCAGGGAGATCCAACCAGTCCATTCTGAAGGAGATCGGCCCTGGGATTTCTTTGGAAGGAATGATGCTAAAGCTGAAACTCCAGTACTTTGGCCACCTCATGCAAAGTGTTGACTCATTGGAAAAGACTCTGATGCTGGGAGGGATTGGGGACAAGAAGAAAACAGGACGACAGAGGATGAGATGGCTGGATGACATCACCGACTCGATGGACGTGAGTTTGAGTGAACTCTGGGAGATAGTGATGGACAGGGAGGCCTGGCGTGCTGTGATTCCTCGGGTCGCAAAGAGTCGGACATGACTGAGCGACTGAACCGAACTGAACTGAATGCTTTTACTTTTTTTCTTTTATAAGCTATCAGCCTTAAAGCAGCTGGTACAGACTAAGACAACAATTTATGTCCATTGAAATGCACAGATCTTAAGTATACAGTTTGATGAGTTTTGACAAATGTATTTACCATATAATTCATTATCAATGTGTAAGAGATTTCTATCTCCTGTTAAGTTCCCATGTCGAAGTGAAAGTCGCTCAGTCATGTCTAACTCTTTGTGACACCATGGACCATACAGTCCATGGAAGTCTCCAGGCCTAGAATACTGGAAAGGGTAGCCTTTCCCTTCTGCAGGGGATCTTCCCAACCCAGGGATCGAACCCAGATCTCCTGCATTGCAGACAGATTCTTTACCAGCTGAGCCACAAAGGAAGCCCATAACCCCTTCTCAATTAATCCTTGCCCCTGCCCCAACACACACAAGGTAATCACTGTTTTGAATTTATCACCATAGCTTATTTTTGTCTCCTCTAGAATTTTATCTTGATGGAATCATAGAATATGTATCCTTTTGTATCAAGCTTTTCTCATTTTCTGTGAATATTAATTAGATATTTCATCTTCTGTTATATCCTTTACATCCACACTTTATGTGGACCACCTGTCTTTAATACATTTAAGAATCACTGGTGAAGTTTGATTTTTAAAGTCCAAGAGTGTGATTTGGTGTTTTGGAAATGGCCTTGTAATTTCTAGCTACCTGACCAGGGTAGTTTTGGTAAGTTACTTAAACTCTCTGAACTTCATTTATCACTTTAATGTGATTTTTGTAATATTAATACTTACCGTCCATGAATTGTTATTAGGATAAAATGAAATAATATATGTAGATTACCCATCACTTGTGGGTATTAAAAAGTTGCCCAATTCCCTCCCCTTTTAGACCAGTAAGTCTCACATAAGTAACCAACCAGTCATTTTGGCCTTTTCTGTGACTAATCAGGTACCCATCAGTTACACTGAATCTGTGACTCTGCTTTAATTACTAAGTAGGCTCAAATCTAAGAACCCTGTATGGAACAACTGACTGGTTCAGGATTGAGAAAGGCGGATGGCAAGGCTGTTTATTGTCACTCTGTTTATTTAACTTATACGCAGAGCATGTAATGAGAAATGCCAGGTTGGATGAGTGACAAGCAGGAAGCAAAGCAGAACTAAAGAACCTTCTGATGAGGGTGAAGGAAGAGAGTGAAGAAGCCAGTTTAGAACTAAATATTTAAAAAACTAAGATCATGGCATCTGCTCCCCATTGCTTCATGGTGAATAGAAGGGGGAAACGTGGAAGAAGTGGCAGATTTTTTCTTTATAGGCTCTAACATTCACTGCAGATGGTGACTACAGTCTTGAAATTAGATGACTGCTTCTTGGTTGGAAAGCTATAACGAACCTAGACAGTGTGTTAGAAAGCAAAGACAGCACTTTGCCGACAGGTCCATATAGTCTAGGTTATGATCTTTCTAATAATCACCCAAAGTTATGAAAGCTGGACCATACAGAAGGCAGAACACCAAAGAATCGATGCTTTCAAACTCTGGTGCTAGGGAAGACTCTTGAGAGTCCCTTGGACAGCAAGGAGATAAAATAAGTCAGTCTTAAAGGAAGTCAACCCTGAATTCTCTTTGGAAGGACTGGTGCTGATTTGGTCAAATGACATGAACAGAGGACTCATTGGAAAAGACCCTGATGTTGGGAAAGATTAAAGGCAGAAGAGGGTAACAGGATGAGATGGCTGGAGAGCATCACCAATGCAATGGACATGGACCTGGGCAAACTCCGGGAGAGAGTGAGGGACAGGGAGGCCTGACGTGCTGCAGTTCATGGGGTCATGAAGAGTCAGACACAACTTAGTGACTCAACACAACAACAGGGTCAAATCAAAGTTGTTTTGTTACATAATTACAGCTTTTATGCCCATTTATAATTTACAGATTGGGCTTCCCTGGTGGCTCAGACAGTAAAGAATCTGTCTACAATGCAGGAGATCTGGGTTCAGTCCCTGGGTTGGGAAGATCTCTTGGAGAAATGAATGGCTACCCACTCCAGTGTTCTTGCCTGGAGAATTCCGTGAACAGAGGAGCCTAACAGGCTACAGTCCACAGGGTCACAAAGAGTTGGACATGACTAAGTGACTAACACAACTACACAACGACAATCATTGTTTCCATGTATTAACTCATTTAATCTTTATTACACCAGTTATGAAAAATAACTGCTGTTGTTTTTATTTTACAGATGAGGAACCCAAGACTCAATGTGGTTAAGTAACTTGTCCAATATCATCCAAACACTTCATGAATTTTAATACCAGACTTCTGGGTAATAAAGCTTCCACTTTTCATAGAGCAAAGCTGTATCCCCTGGGGTGAAGACAAGAGTGACCCAAGACCCTCCAGTCTTGCTGCCATCACATTGCACTCAGGAGAATTTTCAGAGCACCCTGGGGATCCAGGAGCTGTCCAGGCAGATGTGAGCATTATCCAGAATTCTCCATGTGCCTTCTGCCTTCAGCACAGGTGGTGCTTGGCTGTGAATTGACTATGGTCCAGTTGTTCCTTTGCTTGTTCATTCATCAACAGGTATATATTATTCTTGCCATTTATGTGACTATTGTATGCTAGAAACTATTCTGGGCACTGGAAATTCAGTCATATACAAAATAGATAAAAAAAACCTTTGCTTTAATGGAGCTTACATTCTAAATGGGGAAGATAGACAGTAAGTGAATGAACAAACATATTTATTTATTTAATTACTTTAATGTTGTGGTGTAATAAGTTCCTTGAAGATGAAAAAAGTAGGGAAGAGGAAGCTGGAAGGTATGGTATTTGTTTTTTTAAATAGGGTGGTGAGGGAAGGCCTTGATGATAAGGTGAATGAGGTGGGGAATGAGCCACACAGATATGGGGTGGGGTTGAGGTTTGAGGTGTTCTTGGCAAACAGCAAACCCAAAAGCACCAAGGTAATAGAGTGCTTCGTGTCTTCTAGGCACAGTCAGGAGCCTGGTGAGCCTGGATAGGGCAAGAGAGGAGTAAAAAGGGAACAATCATGATGGGCCTTATTCGACATTTTAAGGGTTTGAGTTTTTATTATGAATGAGATGCAAAGCCATTAGAGGAATCCAAGCTGAGGAAGCACATGATCGAACTTACATTCTTAGAGGATCATTCTGGTTCCTGGGGTGAGAACACAGCATAGCAAGGAAAGGATGAAGGCAGGGAGACCAGTTAGGAGGTGATGGCAATAATTTTCTAGATGAGAGTTGATGTTGAAGGTCATGAGACTGTTTAGATTCTGGATATGATCTGAGGCTAGAGCCACCAGAATTTGCTGATAGGAGGGCTGTTGTTTGTGAAAGTGAGTTTAAAGTGATACTTGTCCTGAGCCATTGGAAGGGTAGATTTCTATCACTTACGAGAGAGGAACAGGTTTGGGGAGGGACATCAGGAGTTTGTGGAGAAGTTGAACTAAAGATGAGTGTTAGATATCAGGGGGAGATTCTGGGAAGCAGAAGTTTGTGTGAGTCTGGAGTGTAAGGACAAGGTCTGGGCTGGATATACTAATTTGAACTTGTGAGAAAAGAGCAAGGGTTCAAAGCTAGAGGCTAAATGAATACCTGAATGGTGTGAGAGTGTAGGCAGAAAAAAGAAGTTCAATTTGAGTTTCCTTGTAACTGATGAAAAAGATAGTTAAAATGAAAACTGTCTCTCAATTACAGAAAGGTTATTGGAAAGGTTTTTATCCCTTATTACTATTTAATATTTCCATGACGTTTCTCACTTATTCCTCACCCACTCTTTTTCCTTACTAAAGAGGTTCTTACTAATTTTATCATTATAGCAACCAGCCCTGCAAGCCACTTGCTCTGGCTTCCTCTCAGATTAATGGGCACTGAAGTTACTACTGGTCTCTTTGAAACTGCTGTCCTCTCTTTTTGACTTTAGAGATTAAATGAAGCCAAGGAAACACTCAAGGGCCTTATCAATAGGAAGAACAGTTTTAGTTTGAAAAATATTCCCTCTTCCAATGAGAAATAAAGATAAGAAACATTCCAACTGTTTTAATTCCTGACCTTGAAAATAGCCTTCATTTTATAAATGGAGAAACAAAACCCTATTTTATTGAAATGTGGATGGGTAGAAATAATCTTTTCACTACTTTAGATGTTATCATGTAATTTTTATATTGTTTGTGAAAGTCACTCTGAGAGTAAAGATGAAACGAGATAAAATATCAGGAAAGATTTTGTTCTGGTTACTATGGCTGCATAACAAATTACCCAAAATTGAGTGGAATAAAATAGACATTTATTATACTCTTGAATTCTGTGGGTAACAAATTTGGGCAGGACACAGCAGGGCTGGCTTCTCACTCCACATTGCCTGGGGCATATCGGATACATGACATGAAGCTGGGAGCAGGAATCATCTCATGTGCTCAACTAGCAGTTGGTACTCACTGCCTCTCCATTTGCCATTTCTCCGTGTGGTCTCTCTGCATGAACTTATTTGGCCTTATTTGCAGCATGGTGGCTGGGTTCTAAGGGTGAGTGTCCTGATATAGAGAGGCAGGTGGATGCTGTCTCTTTTGTCTGGCTTAATCTCAGAAACTTCTTTTGGTCTGTTGGTAGGGGCAGTCTCAAGCTCGCCCACTTTCAGTGGAAAGAATAGAGGTCCTGCCTCTCAGTAGGGGGAGTGTCAATCACATTGTAAGAGGAACATATGGAATGGGATATATAAATTGTTGCAGCCATCTTTGAGAAAACAGAATCTGCCAAAGATTTAGTGACTATCAGGAACATGAGCTATTATAGTCAAAGAATTATTGAGGAGGGAAGTAGAGAAGAGAAACACCTTTATTTATTTATTTTTTTTTTTGAGAAGAAATTTTTTTTATTAGAGGTTAACCTAAGAACTTTGGCATAGAGATTAGAGGTTGACATAAATTCCATCAGTAATTTTAGGAACGTTTTGTTTCTTTTTTTCCTTTCTGTTTTGTAGGCTGAAAAATGTTGCTTCAGGAGAAGGTCTGTCTACATCTATATCTCAGGTTTACAGTCTCATTAGGACCATATTGGTACAGTTTGATGGATGACAAGCTTCTCAGTAGGGCACAGGGAAGTGACATAATGGTAAGATGCAAACAATTACTGAAGGCCCTTGGGAGTTTGCAGGCAGCACCCATATGAGAAATGAGAGAAACTTTCCTATGAGGCTGCTCCACTCCCTGACAAAAGACCAGTGAATTTCCTGACCACTCTGTTCTTAACTTCCACCAGTTTCCCTGCAGACATATACAAAAAGAATCAGGCTAAATGATACCCTTTACCTTTGTAGTCTTAGATCTGGGAGAAGTCAGCACCATGAACCAATTTTTAGTAGAAACTGTTGTCTTGGTCCAGGTTAGAGGATAGATTGAAAAGGTTTATAACCTCTAGATAAAGACAGAGAGGGAAATGACATAAATAACTGGTGTTGTGGAAGCTCATGGTAAAGAAAATGCAAGTATGTGGGTGAATTTGGGGAGTTATTTGGAATGATTCCAGACTTTCAAGCAGTGCATATGCTAGGGGGACAAACATCAGGGTGATGTTTTCTGACTTTGCCCATATACTGTTGAATCAGAGGAAGTTCTAGGTTTCATATCAGCCCTCATGAGTAAGGTGACACAAAGCAAGAAGAAAGCTTTTTAAAAACTAAAAAGTGACTAGGTCATAAAATACTAGAATTGATCTCAAATTTTAACGCAGTTTAAATGGACCAGATTTTTGCAATTTTCAAAGTACCAGACAGCTGAGACTAAACTTTAGTTCTATTTTAATGAGCCCTTGACTGTTGGAACCTTGGGATGCTGAACTATTGAAGTCCTACAAATGTTGGGATTTAGCTGCATGGGTACTGCAGAAGCAGAGGCATCTATGGGAAGAGTGGGTCTATGAGAGCATTGCAGGGTCCAAGTGGACTTGGTAAAGACCAGGAAATGTTTGGATATCAAGGGAAAATGAGGGAACAAAGAAAAGAGTTTCCCTAGGAATGGGTAATTTCATGCAGGCACTGTGGAAAGGATTTGGAAGGAATATAGAAACGGGAGAGTGGGTTAAGGATGAAGAAGCCCAGGCCAGTTATAAGATAAATTTGAGAAAGAAAAGATGACCTGGGCGGATGGGATACTTACATTTTTAATTCTGGGCAGTAACATGAAATTTAGGTAATTTAATCTTTTTTAAAAGTAATTTTTGTATTAGGGTAAGACTCTGTTGGTAGAGACTTCACTAGCATTAGCTCACCTTCTCCTGTTCACTTCTCTTCTTGGCCTGTGGAAATTACTCTTGTCCATCTGTCTTCTATCCGGATGGGACCTTGTAACTAGTCTGACCTGTGGGTTGTGGGCAAAAATAACATGTGAACCAAAGTATCTAATTACTGCTATAAGACCCTCTACTTCTCTCTTCTTCTGCCAGAAGAATCTGAAATATTCCAAATGATGGAAGCTTCACTCTTTTGGATTCTGGAGTGAGGATGACATAGACTAGAGACTCCCCAACCAAAGCCCCATTGATGTAAATGGACATGCTGCATGAGCAAGAAATAATTGTGTTAAACTACTGGAGCTTGGGGGTTATTACCTCAGCATGGTCTAGTCTATCATTAATGACACAAATCAGATGTGCAAATACTGTAGTATTATCTACTATAATTTTTTTTTCATTTTTCTGTCAAGTCTACATCTTATTGGAAGTTGACAAGGGGATTTAAGTGTGTCAATTAATTATAACAGTCTCATTTTTAGAAAAAAAATATAACTGAATTAGCCAAAAGGTTCATTTGATTTTTTCTTTAAGATGTCTCTGTAGCTCTTAGCTTTCTTTAATGTCACTCAAAACAATTTTGTTAGATTATATTGTGACAGCTGTCATATCAGCACACATTAAAATTTTTTTTATCAAAATTGAATTTTTGTGTAGCTATTTTAATACTGAAGATGGAATAAAAAAGCAGCATTTGGCATGCTATGCTTTATTATTTCAAGAAAGGTAAAACAACAATTGAAACACACAAAAAAAGATTTGTGCAGTGTATGGAGAAGATGCTGTGACTGATCAAATGATGCAAAAGTGGTGTGCGAAGTTTCATGCTAGAGATTTCTCATTGGAAGATGCTCCATGGTTGGTTAGACCAGTTGAAATTGATAGGGATCAAATCCAGGTATAAATTGAGAACAATCAATGTTATACCACATAGGAGATAGCTGACATACTCAAAGTATCCAAATCAAGCAATGAAAATCATTCACACCAGCTTGGTTTTGTTAATCACTTTGATGTTTGAGTTCCATGTAAGTTAAGCAAAAACAAACAAACAAACAAACACAAACCTTCTTGATTGTGTTTTCGCATGTGATTTTTTACTTAAACATAATGAAAATGTTCTTCTTTTAGAACACATTGTGACAGGTGATGAAAAGTGGGTACTGTATAATAATGTGGAAGGGAAGCAATCATGGGGCAAGTGAAATGAACCACCAACAACCACACCAAAGGCCGGTCATCATCCAAAGAAGGTGATGTTGTGTACATGATGGGATTGGAAGGGAGTCCTCTATCATGATCTCCTTCCAGAAAACCAAATTATTAATTCCAACAAGTACTGTTCCAAATTAAATAGACTGAAAGCGCCACTTGAATGAAAAGCATCTGGAATTAGTCAACAGAAAATGCATAATCCTCCATCAAGATAATACAAATTGCATATTTCTTTGATGACTAGACAAAAACAGTACTATTTGGTTGAGAAGTTCTGATTCATCTGCCATATTCATCAGACATTGCACCAACAAATGTCCATTTATTTGTTTTTACAAAACCCTCTAAATGGAAAAATTTCCATTCCTTGAACAAGTATAAAAGGTACATGGAACAGTTCTTTCCTCAAGAAGATAAAAATTTAGGGGAAGATGAAATTATGAAGTTGCTTGAAAAATGGCAGAAGATAGTGGACCAAGATGGTGAATACATTGTTTAATAAAGATCTTAGTGAAAATGAAAAAAAAAAATGTGTCTTTTAACTTAAAAATCCAAACTTATTCCACCAAACTCAAGGTTATAAAGTAGTCTTCCGCAACCAACATAATATCTAGATATAGAAGATAGCTCATTCATCTTTATGGCAGAGGGGAAGAGAGAGTTTTCTGGTGACTGTGTTGACTTTACTGCAGAAGTTATTGACTAAGACTCCAGCTGACTCAGTTTTTCCCAGGTTTTCCTAGGTTCTGCAGATCCTCAGGTCTCAACTAAGTCCCACCCAGTAAATAGCCTGGCCAAGGATATCCACCCCCAACCCAGCCTCTACTGGGGAGTTATGGCCTTTCCATGGAAGGCCCATGCACACTTGAAAGTCTTTACCCTCAGCTACATTTTTGGCTCCCCACATTGGCTTACTGAGAAATCTGTATGCAGGTCAAGAAGCAATAGTTAGAATTGGACATGGAACAACAGACTGGTTCCAAATCAGGAAAGGAGTATGTTGAGGTTGTATATTGTCATTGTGTTTATATATGCAGAGTACATCATGCGAAATGCCAGGTTGGATGAAGCACAAGCTGGAATCAAGATTTCTGGGAAAAATATAAATAACCTCAGATATGCAGATGACACTACCCTTAAGGCAGAAAGCAAGAAAGAACTAAAAAGCCTCCTGATGAACATGAAAGAGGAGAGTGAAAAAGTTGGCTTAAAACTCAACATTCAGAAAGCTAAGATCATGGCATCTGGTCCCATCACTTCATGGCAAATAGATGGGGAAACAATGGAAACAGTGACAGACTTTATTTTGGGGGACTCTAAAATCACTGCACATGGTCACTGCAGACATGAAATTAAATTAAGTTTCCATGCTTGCTCCTTGGAAAAAAAGCTATGACTAACCTAGACAGCACATTAAAAAGCAAAGACATACATCAACATGAAATAAATTTATATTAAAAAAAAAAAAGCAAAGACGTTATTTTGCTGACAAAGTTCCATCTAGTCAAAGCTATGGTTTTTCCAGTAGTCGTGTATGGATGTGAGAACTGGACCATAAAGAAAGCTGAGCATTGAAGAATTGATGCTTTTGAACTGTGGTGTTGGAAAAGACTTTAGAAAGTCCCTTGGACTTCAAGGAGATCCAACCAGTCAATCCTCAAGGAAATCAGTCCTGAGTATTCATTGGAAGGACTGATGCTGAAGCTGAAACTCCAGTACTTTGGCNAGCATTGAAGAATTGATGCTTTTGAACTGTGGTGTTGGAAAAGACTTTAGAAAGTCCCTTGGACTTCAAGGAGATCCAACCAGTCAATCCTCAAGGAAATCAGTCCTGAGTATTCATTGGAAGGACTGATGCTGAAGCTGAAACTCCAGTACTTTGGCTACTTGATGGGAAGAACTGACTAATTGGAAAAGACCCTGATACTGGGAAGGATTGCAGGTGGGAGAAGGAGATGACAGAGGATGAGATGGTTGCATGTCATCACTGACTCAATGAACTTTAGTTTGTGCAAACTCCAGGAGTTGGTGATGGACAGGGAGGCCTGGCGTGCTGCAGTGCATTGGGTCGCAAAGAGTTGGACAAGACTGAGTGACTGAAATGAACTGATTGGCTTACAGGCATATCTGAATCACTTAAAAAATTATTTACTGGAGGCTAATTACTTTGCAATATTGTGGTTTCTGCCACACATCGACACAAATCAGCCATGGATGTACACGCGTCCCCCTGTCTCGAATCCCCCTCCCACCTTCCTCCCCATCCTATCCCTTCAGGTGTCCCAGTGCACCGGCTTTGAGTGGCTTGTTTCATGCGTTGAACTTGGACTGGTCATCTTGCCTCCTCTTTGTCTTAGATTTCTATCCTTTACTGTCTGTTCCCATTGCCTGAGCTAAAGATCAGAGAGAGAGGAATGCTTGCGCCCTATAGGACCGGAAAATTCTTCCTTCTACACATTGCCCTGCCCCTAGTCTTTTCTTTTTCCCTCCAGATGGGGTATGACTTGCCTTTTCTGTCTGATGGGGACTTCCTCTAAGTCACTTCCTTCTCATCTGTAGGAATCTTTGTTCTAAATGGCCCTGCCTCTTTCATTAAGTCATTAAGCCTTGTGACTTGGCCTTAATGGTGAACATGATTAATAGGGAGAATTAATAAAAAAAGCTTAGGCTTACATTCAAGATAATTACATTAGCATTTATAAAGCACTTCTTCCTTGGAAATTCTGCCTACCCTCCTGACATTATTGACATTTTCTGGCTCACTTGGAGGAGAATCCAGCAGCCTTCAAGTGTGTGGTAAAAGATGTGGACAGCCCTGGTATCAACCCTCTTGGTTCAGGTTGGTGGACTGACTCAGGGAGCTCCTTCCACTCTGTGAAACACTATATGTAAAAATTTTGCCTGCTGCAAAAAATAAACTGATCTTAAACTCCAATTCCCATAGAAACCCTAAGAGAAAGGCAGTTTTTCTGGTCTGCCAGCTATCTTGTTTTCCTAAGCCCATAGCCTAATTTTCTTTAGGGTCTTACTCATCATGGCTTATTTTAAGACAAGCAAGGTTTGAATAAATAAATGCAGACTTTAATTTTTTAAATTTACTTTTTGTCATANGAGAAAGGCAGTTTTTCTGGTCTGCCAGCTATCTTGTTTTCCTAAGCCCATAGCCTAATTTTCTTTAGGGTCTTACTCATCATGGCTTATTTTAAGACAAGCAAGGTTTGAATAAATAAATGCAGACTTTAATTTTTTAAATTTACTTTTTGTCATATGTTTTGTTTGTACATGGAGGTTTTGAGTAAATTTTGCCTTATTAAGAGAAACTTTCATTTTTGTCTAATTGTGTACCTCCCTTATGGGATGACCACATAAATATGATGCCCAGAGATCATTTTAAGCTGAACTTCAGGGAGTCTTGTTGCTTTTGAGCCTCAAGAGTGGTTTGTCTTGTAGACTCAGTTATTCTTCATGAAAAATAATGATTAATCATGAGTATTCACATTCTTTTTTTAGACTGTTGCTGAATATTTTTAGCCATGCATGATCATGTATTTGTTGAATTCATGATGCTTGTCTTTTATCTCTCCACCAAACAATCATATCATGCTTCAGGAATATGACACATGTCTTTCTTGCTGAAAATTTGTGTTAGAGGGAATTGCTACATTTCTCTCTGGTGGCAGGGAAAATACAGAGGAAATTCTCTTTCTCTCTTTAGTTGAGGATGTTCATGAGCAGAGGTATAGCATTGGGACAAGTAGTGCATCCCTGAAAGTTACCTCTTGGTTTCAAATCCTATGACCTTATTTATTTGTAGTAGACAGCTTTGTGCATTACTTTAAAAATTTGCCTGGTCTACTTCTTACTTGAGCTACTTCTATGGCAGCTAGTTCCTGTAGACTTTAATCTTTTCATGCAGAGGAAATTAGACTGAGACTTTCTCTGCATCCATGCTGTGATCACACACCTCTAGTTTCTTACCCTGTGATTTCTCTGATGTCACATCATTGAATACTGCTCTGCACTTAAAACCCCAAAATTCAGAGGAATAAATTTGCTCAAGCCACACTTGACCAATGGGAGAGAAGAGCAGATGTACTCACCTGCGTCCCCAGAATGGAAACTTCTGAAATAAGGCTCCTTGGAAGGTCCTAGTAGATCAAGCACTGACTGCTCATAGTAAAGACCAGCCCAGCAACACAGTCTTGTGTTGGCCTTGTCTTCTTTCTATTTGGCTTTTCCTGTCCTGAAGTCTTGCTTTATAGGAAATGTATCCCAAAATAACCTATCTACAAGGAAGATTTTACCTTGGGTTCTGCTTTTAGGGGGAAGCAAGGCTAAGATAGTATTCTTCTTTATTAAATAGGAGCTAGTGTTTTCTCATTAAAGCCTAACAATAGAGTCAAACATATAGAGAAGCATGTGAGAGTTTGCTGACTGTGTGTGTGTGTGTTGTTGTTGTAGTTGTTCAGTCTCAGTCATGTCTGACTCTTTGTGACCCCATAGGCTGCAGCACGCCAGACTTTCCTCTCCTTCACTGTCTCCCAAAGTTTGCTCAAACTCATGTCCATTGAACAGTAATGCCATACAACCATCTCATCCTCTGTTGTCCCCTTCTCCTCCTGCCTTCGATCTTTCCCAGCATCAGGGTCTTTTTCAATGAGTCAGCTCTTTGAATCAGGTGGCCAAAGTATTGGAACTTTAGCTCCAGCATCAGTCCTTCCAGTGTATATTCAAGGTTTGATTTCCTTTAGGACTGACTGATTTGATTTCTTTGCAGTCCAAAGGATTCTCAAGAGTCTTCTCCAGCATCAATTCTTTGGTGCTCAGCCTTCTTTATGGTCCAACTCTCACATCTGTACATGACTACTGGAAAAAACATAGCTTTGATTAGATGGACCGTTGTCTGCAAAGTAATGTCTCTGCTTTTTAATATGCTGTCTAGGTTCGTCATAGCTTTTCTTCCAAGGAGCAAGCGTCTTTTAATTTCATGGTGGCAGTCACCATCTGCAGTGATTTTGGAGCTCAAGAAAATAAAATCTGTCATTGTTTCCATTGTTTCCCCATCTATTTGCCATGAAGTGGTGGGACTGGATGCCGTGATCTTAGCTTTCTGAATGTTGAGCCAGCTTTTTCACTCTCCTCTTTCATCCTCATCAAGAGGCTCTTTAGTTGCTCTTTGCTTTCTGCCATTAGAGTGGTATTATTTGCATATCTGAGGTTGTTGATTTCTCCTGGCAATCTTGATTCTAGCTTGAGATTCATCCTGTCTCTTATACTGCCAGCTTTTTCACTCTCCTCTTTCATCCTCATCAAGAGGCTCTTTAGTTGCTCTTTGCTTTCTGCCATTAGAGTGGTATTATTTGCATATCTGAGGTTGTTGATTTCTCCTGGCAATCTTGATTCTAGCTTGAGATTCATCCAACCTAGCATTTCACATGATGTACTCTGCATATATGTTAAATAAGCAGAGTGACAATATACAGCCTTGATATACTCCTTTCCCAAATTTGAACCAGTCTGTTGTTCAATGTATGATTCTAACTGTTGCTTCTTGACCTGCTTACAGGTTTCTCAGGAAACAGGTAAGGTGGTCTCATATTTTCATCTGTTTTAGAGTTTTCCACAGTTTGTTGTGATCCACACAGCCAAAGGTTTTATCATAGTCAATGAAGCAGAAGTAGGTATTTTTTTTTCTGAAATTTCTTTGCTTTTTCTATGATCCAATATATGTTGGCAATTTGATCACTTATTCCTCTGCCTTTTCTAAATGCAACTTATACATCTGAAAGTTCTTGGTTCACATACTGCTGAAGCCTAGCTTGAAGGATTTTGAGCAATATTTTGCTAGCATGTGAAATGAGTGCAATTGTTTAATTAGAAACTCCTGATGGATACATTGTCAAAATAATTAACAGATGGATGTTCAGGGTATTAAAAGGAAAGGGAGTTAGAGAAACACCTTCTTAAGTAAAGTAATGCCCATTCCAAATCTAGAGCCTCATGACTGGAGGGGAATCCTGATAACCATTTATATACTCAATGTCTTGAGAAGGAAATTGTTCCTCTGCTATGATACTGTGATTTATAATAAATATATATTTGGTCTCCCATAACTAGTATGGAGCTCGGAAAACCTTTCAAATTTACTAAGTGAAGATAGAGAAAGTTGTGTTAATCGGGTGATATTTGGAAAACCCCTCAGCAACCTAAGGATGGGGGTCAGTTTCCAGGGGAATCATCTTGTGATTAGAAGGTTGGAACTTTCAGTCCCCACAGCTGCTGCTAAGTTGCTTCAGTCATGTCTGACTCTGTGCAACCCCATAGATGGCAGCCCACCAGGTTCCTCCATCTCTAGGATTCTCCAGGAAAGAACACTGGAGTGGGTTGCCATTTCCTTTTCCAGTGCATGCAAGTGAAAAGTGAAAGTGAAGTTGCTCAGTCATGTCTGTCAGTCCCCCCTGCTGCTGCTGTTGCTGCTGCTGCTGCTGCTGCTGCTGCTGCTGCTGCTGCTAAGTCACTTCAGTCGTGTCCGACTCTGGTGCTACCCCACAGACGGCAGCCCACCAGGCTCCCCTGTCCCTGGGATTCTCCAGGCAAGAACACTACCCACCCTCAACCCTCCCCGCCCCCACCCCACACTGCCTACCCTCAAACCCTCACCTCTGGAGAGCGGAGAGGGACTAGATATTGAACTCAGGTCACCAATGGCCAGTGATTTAAACAAACATGCCTATGTGTCTGACTCTGTGCAACCCCATAGACGGCAGCCCATCAGGCTCCCCGTCCCTAGGATTCTCCAGGCAAGAACACTGGAGTGGGTTGCCATTTCCTTCTTCAATGCATGAAAGTGAAAAGTGAAAGTGAAGTCGCTCGGTCGTGTCTGACTCTTAGCGACCCCATGGACTGCAGCCCACCAGACTCCTCTGTCCACATTGCCTTCTCCAGCCTATGTGATGAGGTCCCCATAAAATCTGAAAGGGTAGGGTTTAGAGAGCTTCTTGACTGGTAAACATATAGAAGTACTGTAATAGTTGTGCCCCCAAGAAAGAGCTAGGAACCCCTGAATCCTTTTGTGAGTACCTTGCCCTATGTGCTTCATCTGACTGTTCATTTCTATCCTTTACATTATTCTTTATAATTAACTAGTAAAGTAAGTAAATCTCTCTGAATCCTATGAACTGATTAATCAAAATACCTGAATGCAAAGAGTGGGTGATGGGAATCTCTAATCTAGTGGGCCAGAAGCCCAGGTGACAGCCTGGACTTGCAGTTAGTATCTGAGGGGAGGGGAGGGAGGTGCAGCCTTACAGGACTGAGCTCTTAACTTGTGAGATCTGACACTATGCTCAGGCAGGCAGCATCAGAATTGAGTTAAATTGTAGGACACCCAGTCAGTATTTGCTGAGAACTGCTTGATGTTGGAAAGAACACATGCTGGCCCAATAGAATAGAAAAATAGAATTCCATCAAAATCACAAGGAACAGGCATGTTATAAGAGAGCTTTGAAGGAGGGGATCCCTAAAAATTTTCTGCCTACTATGATTGTTGATATTGGGGTGCTAGTCCCTTGATTGTAGTTGTTCAGTTGCTTAGTCATGTCCAGCTCTTTGTGAGCCCATGGATTGCAGCACACCAGGCTTCCCTGTCTTTCACCATCTCATGGAGCATGTTCAAATCCATGTCCATTGAATTAGTGATGCCATCCAAGCGTCTTGTCCCNGGGACGGGCTTCCCTTCCCGGGACGGAGCTCCCTCCCCACCTCCTTTGTCTCTTTTTTTTTCGGCTTTTATATTTTTTCCCCTACCTGCTTTTGAAGTCAGTGCTCTGTTTTTCTGGGTGCCTGATGTCCTCTGCCCGCATTCAGAAGTTGTTTTGTGGAGTTTGCTCAGCCTTGAGATGTTCTTTTGATGAATCTGTGAGGGAGAAAGTGGTGTCCCCGTCCTATTCTTCCGCCATCTTGACCGGAACTCCGGGATTGATTTTGAATGTTGAGTTTTAAGACAGCTTTTTCACTCTCCTTTTTCACTTTCATCAAGAGGTTCTTAAGTTCCTCTTCATTTTCCACCATAAGGGTGGGGTCATCTGCATATCTGAGGTTATTGATATTTCTCCCAGTAGTCTTGATTTCAGCTTGACCTTCATCCAGCTCGATGTTTCACATGATGTACTCTTCATACAAGTTAAATAAGCAGGGTGACAATATACAACCTTGACATACTCTTTTCCCAATTTTGAACCAGTCCTTTGTTCCATGTCTGGTTCTAACTGTTGCTTCTTGAACTACATACAGGTTTCTCAGGAGGCAGGTAAGGTGGTCTGGTATTCACATCTCTTTCAGAGTATTCCACAGCTTTTTGTGGTCAAAGGCTTTAGCATGGTCAATGAAGCAGAAGTAGATGTTTTTCTGGAATTTGCATTTTATATGATCCAACAGATGTTGGTAATTTAATCTCTGGTTCTTCTACCTTTTCTAAATCCAGCTTACACATCTAGAAGTACTGCTGAAGCCTAGCTTGGAGATTTTTGAGCATTACCTTGCTAGCATGTGAAATAATTACAATTGTGTGCTAATGTGAACATTCTTTGGCATTGCCTTTCTTTGGGATTGGAATGAAAACTGAGCTTTTCCAGTCCTGTGGCCACTGCTGAGTTTTTCAAATTTGCTGGCAAATTGAATGCAGCACTTTAACAACATCATCTTATAAGATTTGAAATAGTTCTGCTGGAATTCTATCACCTCCACCTATCTTTGTTTGTAGTGATGCTTCCTAAGGCCCACTTGACTTCACAGACCAGGATGTCTGACTCTAGGTGAGTGATCACACCATCATAGTTATCTGGTTCACTAAGATCTTTTTTTGTCTAGTTCTTCTGTGTATTCTTGCTACCTCTTTTTAATATCATCTGCTTCTGTTAGGTCCATACCATTTCTATCTTTTATTGTGCCCATTTTTGCATGCATTTCTAATTTTCTTGAAGAGATCTCTAGTCTTTCCCATTCTATTGTTTTCCTCTATTTCTTTGCATTGTTCACTTAGGAAGGCTTTCTTATCTCTCTTTGCTATTCTTTGATAATAAGTCACTTGTTAGTCACTGGATAGTATGCTACAAAGGATTTTTGTCTTATTAATGCTCATTTCTGAGTAACTGGTAGATATTACATGGTTCTGGTTTCTTTATCATTTTCCTAAGACAGGCAAAAGTGAGAGAAAAACTTACTCCTTTTCTTGTGGTTGCTTTATGTGGGTAACTAGTCATTTCCTCACCACTACTATTTAACATAGTTATGGAAGTTTTGGCCACAGCAATTAGGGCAGAAAAAGAAATAAAAAGAATCCAAATTGGAAAAGAAGAAGTAAAACTCTCAGTGTTTGCAGATGACATGACCCTCTACATAGAAAACCCTAAAGACTCCACCAGAAAATTACTAGAGCTCATCAATGAATATAGTAAAGTTGCAGGATATAAAATCAACACACAGAAAGAGGAGAGTGAAAAAGTAGGCTTAAATCTCAACATTCAGAAAATGAAGATCGTGGCATCCGGTCCCATCACTGCATGGGAAATAGATGGGGAAACAGTGGAAACAGTGTCAGACTTTATTTTTGAGGGCTCCAAAATCACTGCAGATGGTGACTGAAGCCATGAAATTAGAAGATGCTTACTACTTGGAAGAAAAGTTATGATCAACCTAGATAGTATATTCAAAAGCAGAGACATTACTTTGCTGACTAAGGTCCGTCTAGTCAAGGCTATGGTTTTTCCTGTGGTCATGTATGGATGTGAGAGTTGGACTGTGAAGAAGGCTGAGCGCCAAAGAATTGATGCTTTTGAACTGTGGTGTTGGAGAAGACTCTTGAGAGTCCCTTGGACTGCAAGGAGATCCAACCAGTCCATTCTGAAGGAGATCAACCCTGGGATTTCTTTGGAAGGAATGATGCTAAAGCTGAAAGTCCAGTACTTTGGCCACCTCATGTGAAGAGTTGACTCATTGGAAAAGACTGATGCTGGGAGGGATTGGGGGCAGGAGGAGAAGGGGACGACCGTGGATGAGATGGCTGGATGGCATCACGGACTCGATGGATGTGAGTCTGAGTGAACTCCGAGAGATGGTAATGAACAGGGAGGCCTGGAGTGCTGTGATTCATGGGGTTGCAATGAGTTGGACACGACTGAGTGACTGAACTAAACTCTGCATATAAGTTAAATAAGCAGGGTGACAATAGACAGCCTTGACATACTCCTTTTCCTATTTGGAACCAGTCTGTTGTTCCATGTCCAGTTCTAACTGTTGCTTCCTGACCTGCGTATATTAGTAGTACTTAAAAAACAATCAGAACCATATGTGGAGTTTTGTGACCAGGTATTTGTCACTTAATGCCCTATGGTAAGCATTTCCCTGCTTCATCAGTCTTGAAGAACTTGACACTTAATAACTGCACAATAGTCTAGTATGTGGATTTTCCCATTTTTCACTATTGTAAGTGTACTGCAGTAGACAGCCTTATTTATACATCTTTGTGTGGGTGGCTGACGATTTCCCTCAGAAAGTGGATTAACCAAATCAGATGATAAACACATTGTGGGTAAGATATTTTAAAACGTAGAAAGCATACTTCTCTGGTGACCCGGTGGTTAAGAATCCACCTCGCAATGGAGGGGATATGGGTTTGATCCCTGGCTGGGGAACTAAGAGCCTGCAAACCATGGAGCAGCTAAGCCTGAGCACTGCAACTAGTGAGCCTGCATGTCACAAACTAGAGATTCGGTGCACCGAAATGAAAGATCTTGCATGATCAACTAAGACCCAACACAGCACCGGGGGAGTGTGTCCTACATTGTGATTCATTCTTCCTGGCTGGTTTCCCACAGATTATAAGCTCTTCTAGGGCAGACCCTGATGCTGGGAAACACTGAGGGCAAGAGGAGAAGGGGGTGACAGAGGATGAGATGGTTGGACAGCATCACTGACTCAACAGACATGAGTTTGAGCAAACTCAGGGAGATGGTTAGTCTGTTGTTCCATGTCCAGTTCTAACTGTTGCTTCCTGACCTGCATACAGATTTCTCAAGAAATCTGTGGTCTGATGTTCCCATCTCTTTCAGAATTTTCCAGTTTATTGATCCCCAAATCCTAACTGGTATAAAAATTTCCTAGGAATTTTATTAAAAGTATAGGATTCTTGCCCCACTCCCAGAAATTTGGATTCTGTTGGTCTGGAATAAGGCAAAAAATATATAATACAAACAGATTAAAAAAAAAATTCCCTAGGTGAATAATGCTTTGTACAGTCAGGTTGGGGAGGCCATCGCTCTTGTCACAGTACCGGTTTGTTTTGGAACTGAACCATGACATTCTCCTCATTAGCACCACACTCTGGATACCGCAGCTAACTGGTTCTCTTTGGGAATATATAACCTTGTTTCTGATCTTGCTAGAGGTTATCCATGTGAGAAGATAACCCTTAGTGCTATTTGCTGGCATAGCTCAGTAGGTGATCTCAGTACTGTCGTTTTGCTTCCTATTATACAATTTCAAAAAGTGTTTTAACCTTCAAGACAGCATCTACATTTGAGTGGAGATAAATGGAAAACCTAGATAGCAAAAAATGTCTTTCCCAGTAAGAATGGCTTTACACATTTTAATGACTCTCAAAAAATCCTTATTTAAACTTTTTTATCCAAACAAAAGTTACACATGTTTTAATGATTTACTACAACTTTTAGAAAGAGATGTCCTTATTATCTTTTTAATATTTCCCCGTAGGTTACTATGAGAGATAATAGATCTTAGATAAAAACTGTGCACAGTATGTGTATGTGTGTGTGTGTGTGTAAATAAAGTCATTAAACTCTGATTGTTCATTTTTTCTCAAAGGCAGGCAGACCTCTTCCAACTGCAAGGTCATCTCATTGTTTGTAATGATACATCTTTTATACCAGGCTCCTTTGTGCACCTTTTATGACTATTATCAATAGAGAAAATCAAAGACTAAAGGAGTCACTTTGTATCAAGGTGAGACTTTAAAAGGATAGCAGGTCAAGAAAAAAATCCTTAAAACTCTATCCCTTGAAGAGGGCAAAGGATTTTAATGAGCTAGTTGAGTTACCTAAGTCTACCTGGAACACATTAACCAAAGTAGTTTACTGAGTAATCTCTCTCAAGCAAGGGCATAACAGAAATTCTGAATAGAATTTGGGAGTTCAGGAAAGCTCTGTGCTCAGTGAAGCTGAGCCAGGCCCCAGGCTCCAGATGGAAGCAAAGCACACTGATTAGAATCAGTGCCAAAAGAGATAAGGAAATGTTCCTGAGTTCTGTGCTGCTGAATTCTGGGTCACCGGTTTCTCAGACTTCAGGGTGCATGATTGGGGTTGCAAAGAGTTGGACATAACTGAGTGACTTCTTTCACTTTTCCCTTTCATGCATTGGAGAAGGAAATGGCAATCCACTCCAGTGTTCTTGCCTCAAGAATCCCAGGGATTGCAGAGCCTGGTGGGCTGCCATCTCTGGGGTCGCACAGGGTTGGACACGACTGAAGTAACTTAGCAGCAGCAGCAGCAGCAACCTTTTCATTTAGAGTTTCAGTCACCTGGGATGAGATGGACTCTTTCATTTCAGTTAAGAAATCCCTGGCAAGAGACTTGGAGTGGCCCACTTTGAATCAAATGCTCACTCTGGAACCAGTCTGCTGGCTAGGACAGGTTTTGTTAGGTAACTGGCTCAGATGTCTTCTCCTGGACCAGCTAACTGTGGCCAGGGTACATTTTATATAAGACGCTTGGTCCAGAGATTACCATGTTGATAAAACAGAGAAGAGGGAGAAGAGGCTATTCCCAGTAGAAAGCAGGGTAAGGGTAGAGGTGGTTCCATGTATTCCATGCAATAGTTGTTCATTACAATGACCCCTTAGAGTCAATTTAAGTTAAATTTCACATAAATGGGGCTTACCTGGTGGCTCAGACCATAAAAAATCTGCCTGTAATGCAGGAGACCTGGGCTTGATCCCTGGGTTGGGAGGATCCCCTGGAGAATGGCTACCCACTCCAGTATTCTTGCCTGGATAATTCCATGAATGGAGCCTAGCAGGCTACAGTCCATGGGTTTGCAAAGAGTCAGACACAAATGAATGACTAACACTTTTACTTTTCTCACATAAAATACCAAATATTGAAATTTGTATACTATCATGTAAGAAATGAATTGCCAGTCTATGTTCAATGCAGGATGCAGGATGCTTGGGGCTGGTGTATGGGGATGATCTGGAGGGGTGATGTGGGGTGGGAGGTGGGAGGGGGGTTCATGTTTGGGAGTTCGTGTAAAAAAAAAAATACAATTCTCAATAAAATCCATTTATATCAAAAAAAAAAAATACCAAATATTTTTGCTGCTGGGTATATCAAACAGTTCCTTTAGAAAAACAGAAGATGTTTTAAAAATACATAGTTCTTACCTATGACATGAATAAAGATACTGTAACAATTCAGTCATATTATCTAGCATATTAAAACATATAAATATTGGACCTTGAGAACTTGTTTGGAGGTTCTAGCAGGGGAGTGCAGCTACTTGTGTACCCTTGACTGAAGACTGTTTCTCTTCTATCGGGGATGGTTGTCCTTTGAGTGCACAGCTTTGGGAGGGACGCACATTGAGCAGTGAGGGAGGGAAGGGAAACCTGCCTAGCCAACCAGATCAGCCAAATCAACAATATTGGAACAATATTGGAATGTTGATGGAGTATTGGAATGCAATGAAAATGAAATATCAAATCATTCCCCCAGCTACTGAAATTCTCCTTCAGTTGAATATGTATTTAGTTTTATTTGTTGTTATTTGTTAATTGTGTAAATAATAAGTGATGAAGCAGTCTGGTTCTGGGGATATTTTGCTTGGTTTTCACTTACTAACTTCATGGCCTTGGAAAAATTACTTAATTTCCCTATGCCTCAGAACATTCACCTGTAAAGTGGGAATAATAATTGTGGCCTTTTCATAGGTTTCTATGAGTATAAAATTAGTCAATATGTACTATGTGCCTGGCATGTAGTCAGCATTCAGTTAACATTCACTATTATTATGAGAATACTCTAAAAATTGTTACTTTCTTCAAGACTGTAAGTGATTGACACAAAGGACTGTCTTTCATACTTTTAAAAATTTCACTGAAATGATCACTTGAAATGGGCTCTTTGCAGAAATTTTGTGAGTTCTATCTTTTGGAAAAATACAAAGTAGGGATCACTGGTCATGCTTTGAATACTTGAGACATATTCTGCACAAATGTTTCGTTTCTTAGATATTCTGGCACCCTCTTCTTTTGAGTACAAAGTAGGATTTTATACTCCACTTACTGGAAGTTAAGTGACCTCGCCTGGCAGTGATTTCTTGGTGGACAAACTCTGAATCAGGGTGCATGTTGCCTTACTCTCTTTTCCTTCTACCATGGCAGCTGACAACTTCTAAGATGAGGGCTTCTCCATTAGACTGAATTCCTGATTGACAATGCACAATGGACATATGGTATGAACAACAAAGAAACTTTTGTTGTTTTAAACATCTGAAATTTTGCTATTCGGATTTCAGTGCAACTCAAGGCTTCCAAATAAGGCCTCTGAAAAGAATGTTATCTTCAGGCATTAGATCTGACCAGGCTGGTTCTTCTTTGGCTATATTTCATCCAGGAATGAACATCTGCATAATTAGGATATAAATTTCAAATAATATCATATTGCAAAGAGTGAATGTTTTAGTGCAGTATAAAAACCCCACATTTTTTGCAACGATGCTGTTATTATTTAAACCTCTGGCATCAACTGAAAATTTATATTAAAGTAATAAATTTCTAACCCAACCTCTCAAAAACAGAGCTCATTTTTAAGGCTGCCATCTATGTTTGCATGGGAAAGCCCATACATACATCATTCCAACAATTCCAAATACTACTACTGATCAATCACCTTTCATTGGTTTTTGTAGTTTGAACTGTCTGTTTCATCTATCTCTTTCTTTTACTGCTCTAATTTATGAGAGACCTGATTTTTTTCTATCCAGAAATTCTTTCAAATTAAATCATTTGGTGTTTTGTTATCCATCTTGAATCTTAGGAAGCAGTTTATTTGACCCCTTAAAATAGCATTTCCTGTTATTCCTGGGCTAGAAATGAGTGTACAGTTGGGTTAAGAACCAGATTAAACTTGTGGAGATTTTGTTTTATTGAGGCCTGAGTTTTACTGTACATTTCCTCTACAATCAACTGGCCAACGAAATCTTTTTAAATGTTTTCCCTCAGAAACATCTCTTAAACCCACTCACCCTTTTGCACACTGTAAGCAGTATATTGTTCAGCTTTTTCCATCATTTTTTTCAAGTGATGAAATTTCAAGCTTTCTAACTGGTCTTCCTGGCACTGTTTTCATTTATTGTCAGAATTACTAATCTAGAAACCAAATCCTCATTATTTACCCAGGGGACAAAATGGATGATTAAGAGACAAAATGAATGTTCTTCCACCTTCTCTTTTCCCTACCTTCTGTACTCCAGTACTCATAATTCTTCAAAACACATTTTCACTATTTACCGGTGTCAAAGCTTTTCATGCCCTGAGGCTCTATGTTGATTTCCCTGATCTAAAATAACATTCTCATCTACTTTTCCTGGCACTGTTCTCATTTATTGTCAGAATTACTAATCTAGAAACCAAATCCTCATTATCTACCCAGGGGACAAAATGGATGATTAAGAGACAAAATGAATGTTCTTCCACCTTCTCTTTTCCCTGCCTTCTGTACTCCAGTACTCATAATTCTTCAAAACACATTTTCACTATTTACCAGTGTCAAAGCTTTTCATGCCCTGAGGCTCTATGTTGATTTCCCTGATCTAAAATAACATTCTCATCTACTGTGCATTTATTTTCTATGGTTGCTATAACAGAATACCATAGATTGGGGGCTTTTAAAAAAGAATTTATTTTCTAATAATTGTGGAGGCTGGAAATCCAAGATCAAGGTCTTGGAAGGATGGTTTCCTCAGAGGCCTCTCTCCTTGTCTTGCAGACAGCCACCTTATTGCTTTGTCTTCACATGGTTTTACCTCATGCTGCCGTCTGTGTTCAAATCTCCTCTTCTTATTAGGAAACCAGTCTGTCTGGATTAGGGCCCTAATGGCTCCATTTTAAATGAATGAGCTCTTTAATAGCACTATCTCCAAATATAGTCACATTCTGTGGTATTGGGAGGGAGTAGAGCTTCAACATATGAATTTTGGGGATGGTATGTGGTGTGTGTGTGTGTTCAATCATGTCTGACTCTTTGAGACCCCATGGACTGTAGCCCACCAGGCTCCTCTGTCCATGGAATCTTTCCAGGCAAGAGTACTGAAGCAGATTGCCATTTCCTACTCCAGGGGATCTTCCTGTCCCAGGGATTGAATCCCTTACTCTTGCATCTCCTGCACTGGCAAGTGGATTCTTTACCTAGGAAGCCTTTGGGGATGGGGAGACAGAATTTCATCCATAACATACCATATTTTCCAACTACTTATCCTTCAAGATTCAATATTTTGGGAAAACTTTCCCCGAACCCTCCAGTTATTAACTCCGTGATGCTCCCATAGTACTTTACTTAGCTCAATTTTCTGCTTATTTAACTTATATGCAGAGTACATCATGAGAAACGCTGGACTGGAAGAAACACAAGCTGGAATCAAGATTGCGGGAGAAATATCAATAACCTCAGATATG